>JBBBDQ010002071.1:0-72500 GCA_037127315.1 Ascarosepion bandense
CCAAGACTACATAAAAGACAACGAATTGGTAGCAATACCAGAAGTGGTGAATGTAGTGGCAAAGAAGACAATCTCTCTACTGACAGCCGATGAAAAAACAAAAAAATTTATTGCTGTCAGTAGGGAGAACATGGAAGAAGCCCTGAAAGTCCTGGACATTGTACCTTGCGTACTGGCAAGAAGGTCCCGTGCAATGTGGGACATCTTGCTGGGCTCGGAAGGCGAAGCAAAAGATCTAGCCGGAAATGTATTGACTGCGAAAGGTATCCGGTTTCAAACCGAATACCTTGGTACAAGAAAGACAAAAATCACGATACATGGCGTGCCGGTGGACATTTCCTGTGACCATGTCGGAGCGTTTTTTGCGACTTTCGGTGCGGTGGAGGAGGTGGCACGTATAAAGAGTAAGGCCGGTGTGGCCACGGAAGGATATATATGTCAGCGTGGTTGTAGACCGCGAAAACTTCCTGAAGGTCCCAGACATCTTGTTATGTCGTGGAAGAAGGCTGTTCGTGGTGGTGGAGGGAAGGAAGCCGCACTGCTGGGCGTGTGGTCTGGCCGGACACACATTCAAAATGTGTCCGGCAAGGCAACCGGAAAAAACACCGGTGACACCGGAAACACCGCCGGTGTCGAAAACAACAGTGTCTCCGGAAAAATCAGAACCCAAAAGCAGTGAATGGACGGAGGTGGTTAGGAGGGGGAAGAAAGTTGCTTCCCCTCCTCCACAACATGAAAAATCTCCGTCCCCAGAAAAGAAGAAGCCTCGCAAAGAGGTAAAGCAGCAGCAGCAACAACAACAACGCAAGGAACAACAAGAACAACACAAAGAACAGCAACGCAAAGAACAACAACAAGAACAACAACCACAAGAAATGGAGGAGGAAATGCCTCCCCCCCGTTCCTCATCGTTGAAGAGAGGACGGGAGGAGGAGGAGGAGGTGTCCCAAAAAAAGGGGAAAAAGGAAGTATATGAACGAGGCAGAGAGGAGAGGGTAAAGGAAATTACCAGAACCCAATCCGCCCCTACATCACCCACCAGAACTGTGTCTCTTGAGGGGAGGAGTAAGTCCACCTCCCCGATAAGAAAAATAACTTCTCCTTCCCCCACACCTCCTACACCCTCTCCCCAATCAGAAACTCCAACCTCACCCCTTAAAATTAACCATCCCTCCCCGAACCCAGACAAATCTTCCCCGAAAAAGGGAAAAAGAAAAAGAACATTTTCGCAAACGTAGATGTTTGCAAAATAGACAGACAGGCCTTAGAGAGGGACCTTTCTTCTCAGAAGAAGGCCCTCCTAAGGCCTCTATTCAAATTGAAAAACATAGACGGAAAGTCTATCGAGGACCCTGCCAATTTCCCAGGGGCCCCCGGGGTACTGACCTTAATCAGAAATACCGGGGGTAGCAGAACAAAAGCCTGGGAATTTGTGCAGGGGGCCGTTGAGGCTTTCCCACAAATTCAAATGTGCCAGACAGGCACCAAATACTTACAAAGGTTGTCTCATTTTTGTGCTGGGAGGGTCCCCGTCATCCTCCACCCATCTTTATATAGGGCAGTCTCACCTTTCCCACGGACGTCGGCGGCATTGTCCAGGACGGACGAATTACGTCCGATATTGGCACAGGCAACCTTGGATTGTCCGTCGGGGTCCCTACTCCCATTGATTTTCGCTCCGTATGTGACCAGAAGTAATTTTCTGCTTTCTCTTTACAGGTCTAAATGATGTCAATTAAGTTAGCCAGTATGAACGTGAAGGGCCTTAGGGATCGGAGTAAGGCTGCCCGCCTGCTTCGGGACCTCTTGTCCTTCGGCGTGGATGTCGCCGCGATCCAAGAGACTCACTTTGTTTGCAAGGTCGATGCTTGTGTGCTGTCTAACGACTTTGTCGTCTATTCAGCATATGGGAACCGGCTGGCCAGAGGAGTGTCTTTGCTGGTCAAGCGTACCCTGGACGCGAAGGTGGATCTTGTCCATGTCGGTGCCGAGGGCCGGCTGATCGTGGCCGATATTGCAGTGAAAAGCAATGCGTTTCGTCTGGTTGCGGTTTATGCGCCCAACGACCAGGAGGAGCGCGTCTCGTTTTTTCGGCGGTTGGAGCCCTTCCTGGTGGATTCCAAGCGACTCGTCTTAGTGGGGGACTGGAATGCCATCCTGGACCCCAAGTTGGATAGAGGGCGGGGAGCTAGAGGGAAGGAACGTGATCGTAGCTTGGTCGATCTCATCGAGGACTTCGGTCTAGTCGATAGATACCGGGCCGATCACAAGGGCGGGAGAATGTGGACGTGGGCTAATAGTTGGCCTTCTACCAAGGTGGCTAGCTACCTTGATAGAATGTTAGTTCGTGAAGCCGAACTAGATTTCTTAGATTGTCCCACGTTCCACTGGCTAGGTTACTCGGACCACAAACTCGTTTGTGCCCGGGTAAATTTAGAAAATAGGGTTAGAATGGCTGGTTACTGGAAGTTCAACGTGTCCTTACTGGACAGGCGGGACTTCCGGCGCCAGCTAATTAACTTAGTGCAGCGGGCGTTAACTGGGGGAGTCATCGGGAATAAGTGGTGGGATAACCTTAAGGATAGTATTAGGTCTTTCACCACTCAGTTCAGCATTCGGCTCAAACTAGATAAGGCTGACAAGGTGAAGACACTTAGAGCTAACTACTCCCGGGCGGTGGCTGGTGGGGATCCCCTAGAGATAGCCATAGCTAAGGAGGCCGTGGACCGGTCGAATAGCGATCGTTACATGGGCCAGGTAGTTAGACATAAGTTAAGCAAGATGTCTTCCGAAGCTGTGAATATGGGCGCAGAACTGCGCAAGGAAGAAATTCGCCGCGGAGGCGACCGGTACATTCGAGAGGTTCGCAACCCGGAGGGACACACTCTGCGGTCGACTGACGACATGTGCGAGGCGTTTCGGCGGCATTTCGAGATCCTGTTTACCAAGGAGCCCGGTCTCCGTGATGAGGAGTTTCGCAGCTATTTGGCTGACTTCCCCCGGCTTTTGCCGGCTGATGCAGCTAGCTGCGAGGGAGAGATTACGGAGGGCGAAGTCTACGCGGCGCTGAAGAAGGTCGGCAGTGGCAAATCGCCGGGTCTCGATGGTTTGCCCTATGAATTGTACTTGAGGCTGTCGCACATCTTTGTCCCGATTTTGACTGTCGTGTTCAACAACTGGTTCCGGCAGGGGTCCATCCCCAAACGGTTCACCAGGGGTGTGATCACGCTGTTGAGAAAAGGCAAGGGTGTGGGGAGGGAGCTAGAGGGTTACCGGCCCATAACTCTGCTAAACACAGAGTTAAAGATTTTGGCCAAGATCTTGCAAAATCGTTTGCAATTAGTTGCCGAATCTCTGTTGGGACCTGAGCAGACTTGTGCTGTGAAGGGCCGAACAATTCAGAGCAACCTGCATCTGATACGCACGATCATAGAGGGGATAAAAGACGACGACGAAGCCGCGCTGATCCATTTAGATCAGTCCAAGGCATTTGATAGGGTTGACCATCGGTATCTGGCGGCTGTCCTGCAGGCAGCTGGATTCGAAACCAACTTCCGCCGCTGGATTAGCCTCCTGTATCAATCCCCGACGGCTGTGGTACAGGTGAACGGAAAGTTGTCGGGCGTTCTGGCGCTGTCTAGGTCGGTCCGACAGGGTTGTCCACTGTCGCCCCTACTTTATGCTTTGGCGTTGGAGCCCCTCCTTCGCCGGCTAAGGGACAGGGCGTGCAGTCCGGCCCTACGTGGAATCGCTGTCCCTGGTGGTGCTCGAGCCAGGGTTTCCGCGTACGCCGATGACGTCACTACTTTCGTGTCCTCCCGCAGGGACATCGAGGTGGTACAGAAGGCGCTTGAACGGTACGAACAGGTGACAGGGGCCAAGATTAACCGCAACAAGTCGTCCGGCTTGCGGTTAGGCGCCTGGAAGGGTCTGACCCTCCCGGGGCCCTTCGACTGGACGGACGGCCCGGTCTGCATTCTTGGAGTGTGGTTCGGGCCCGACCTACAGTTGGAGAAAAATTGGTCTGAAGTACTGGCAAAGGTAGGCGCGTCGGCCAAGATTTGGCGCCGAAGGAGGTTGTCCTTAAAGGGTATGGCTGAGGCGTGTGCTACATACGTCTTTCCCATCATCCTTTACCAGTTGTCAGTACTTCCACTTTGTAAACGGCATAAGAAGGCGATCGAGCGTTTGCTATTCTCCATTTTATGGAGAGGACGCAAACACTATGTCGACAAACGTGTCTGTTACCAACGTCCGTGTCATGGGGGCCTGGGAATGCCATACCTGATGGGCCATAAGGTTGCGTCGAGGTTGGTTTTTCTCAGGCGAGCGATTTCCGAAGACTCATTGCTTAGGGGGATAGTGAGGGACATGTTCCCTAGACTTACTATCACTCCCCCCATCTTGAGGCGGTGCCGTAAGCCTCGAGAGCGATCGAGTTTTCTCCTCGAATGTCTGGCGGCCCTGCGGGCCATTCCACGGTCCAGTGACCTTTCACGGCCTAGGAGAGTCTTCTATCGTGGGTTAGTGGAGGGCGTCGCAAAGGATTCACTACGTGATGTGCTGCGCTTGTCGGAGGACGAGTTTCGCTCGTTCTGGTCTTGGGCGCCAGGGAGTGATTATCTCAACAACTCTGAGTTTTCGCTCACCTGGCGATTAGCTCGGAATCGCTTGCCTCTCAATGACATGGCCTTCATATGGGGCCTGGCGGATTTGCCAGATTGTGAACGCTGCAACCTTGGCTTGGAAGAAACGGCTTCGCACGCCTTCTACCATTGTTCGCGGGTTCGCCCTCTATGGGACCGGGTCGGCGAGTTGACTGCTCGTATCGAGCCGCGAGAGCTTGTGCTCATTGATCGTGCATTCGCCTGTGATAATGTGTCGCCCCCGTTCTCTGGGATGAAGCGTATGGTGTTTCTGTCGCTGCTAGCCACGGCTCGAATGGTGATTTGGACGACGCGATTGGAGGAAGTCTTGCGAGGTCAGCGTCTTTCACATCAGGATCTGATCTGTTATTTTGAGCATCAGCTCAAAATAAAGATTAGAACTGATTGGAAACGTTTGACTTCGACAGACTTTAGCAAAAGGTGGGTAAATGTGGCGAGCCTGGTTCGTTTGAACGGGGCTAATCTTGATTTTCTCTTTTAGATCTGCTGGTTACATCGGGGTGGATTCCTCTGGAACCCTCCCCTGGTTAAGCTAGTTCTCTCTTGTGTACCTAGTTAAAGTGAATGAATGTGTTCCTAGCCTGTACCCGGCTTTCTCTTTTGTTATAATCCATGCCGAGATTCCCAACCTCCCCAGTTTGTTTTGGTCTCTTTTTATCTCGGCTGGTTCAGCGTTTTATTGTCCCTTTCCGCTAATTTTTTACCCCCCTCCCCACTCCCTTAGCGAGTGTGCTTCTTGATTTCGCCATTGGGCGGAATACAGCGGCCACTCTTTTTTCTGGGATGGTCGGTTCTTACTAACATTGATTATTATTTTAGTTCAAAATTTGTTGTATTTTTAGTTTATTTTTGGGTTCATCCCCCTCCCATCATTTCATTTTCATTAAATATTTTACATTATATTGTATATATTATATTGTACATAAATACATTTTTATTGTCACGGGTTAATTTCCCCACTTTTTAGGTGTCCCTTGTAAGTTTCTGGCATTGTGGTGTACGAAGGATTGGGAGTAGATGGATGGGTTCTTTTGGTGACTGTGCAAATTGTAACGAGTGAATGGGTCGTGATAGTGTTTAGCTAGGTATAGGATAGTTAAGTGAGAACCAACCTCTCCCCCTCCCCTTTTAGGCCTTGTGCCATAATTTTGTAAATTTTACAAAATAAATAGTGCCCTGACGAGCCGTTGTTCGAAACAGAGTGCGCCTCGCATTTTTGTCTTTTCTTGACTTATTGCAATTTTGGATTTACGTGTTTTTGTTGCCCGAAGTTAATTGTGAGTACCTGTTTTTTTTGCTGTCTTTGTTTTGTCTTCGTCGCGCGTGGCGCTTTTTGAACTTTTGTTAAAATTTTGTTGTTTTGTGAGGGGGGGCAAGTCAAGCTATTGCTTTGTCTCCCCAGCCCTCAACTTCTGATGCCGTGCCCGCGGTGACTCCCTCACCGACGGTATGGGTAAAGGCACCAGTGAAAAAAGACCCAAATTATTACCTGCAAATGCAGGAGAAATATAAAGAATATATCAAAGACAATGAACTGTTAGCAATACCGGAAGTCGCCAACGTTATGGCAAAAAAGACAATCTCCCTGCTGACAGCAGATGAAAAAACAAAAAAATTTATTGCTGTCAGTAGGGAGAACATGGAAGAAGCATTAAAGGTGCTTAATATTATCCCTTGTGTGTTAGCAAGGAGGTCCCGAGCGATGTGGGACATACTTCTGAGCTCGGAAGGAGAGGCGAAGGATCTGGCTGGAAGTGTAATGACAGCCAAGGGTATTCGGTTCCAGACCGAATACATGGGTACAAGAAGAACCAAGGTCACCATACATGGTGTGCCCGTGGAGGTGTCCGGTGATCACGTGGGTGCCTTTTTTGCGACTTTTGGAGCGGTGGAGGAGGTAGCACGTGTGAGGAGCAAGGCGGAGATAGCCACGGAGGATATTAATGTTTGCATTGTGTTAGACAGGGAAAATTTCCTGAAGGTCCCGGATATTATTACATACAGTGGAAGGAGATTGTTTGTGGTGGTGGAGGGGAGGAAGCCGCATTGCTGGGCGTGTGGCGTGGCTGGTCACACGTTCAAGATGTGCCCTAAAAGAAACCCGGAAATGGCACCGGAAACACCGCCGGTGTCAAAACCACCAGTCACACAGGAGAAAAAGACGGACCCAAAAAGCGGTGAATGGACGGAGGTGGTCAGGAGGGGGAAGAAAGTTGCTTCCCCTCCTCCTCAACAGGAGAAATCACCATCCCCGGAAAAAAAGAAGCCACGAAAAGAGGCTAACCAACAGCAGCAACAACAAGAGAAGCAGGGGCAAAAACAGCAACAAAGAGAAACGCAGAGACTACAACAACAACAGCTACAAGAGCAAAAGCAGCAGCAGCGGGAGCAGCCGACGAGACAACAAGAAATGGAGGCGGAAATGCCTCCTCCACGCTCCTCTTCTTTGAAGAGAGGACGGGAGGAGGAGGAGGAAGTGTCCCTAAAGAAGGGGAAAAAAGAACTTTTCGCACGTGGAAGAGCAGAACAAGTCACGGTTGCTCCCAGGACCCAATCCGCCCCTACATCTCCAAATAGAACTGTTTTTGTTGAGGGGAGGAGTCAGTCCGCATCCCCGATAAGGCATATACCTTCTCCTTCCCCCAAACCACCCACACCCTCCTCCCAATCAGAACCTTCCTCCCCGAAATCTTATCATCCCTCCCCGAAACCCTCCCCGAATCCCGATAAATCCTCCCCAAAAGGCGAGAAACAAAGGAAAAATGTCTTTATTTCAAAGGATATCTGCAAAGTGGACAGACAGGCCTTAGAGAGGGACCTTTCTTCTCAGAAGAAGGCCCTCCTAAGGCCTCTTTTCAAACTTAAAAATATTGACGGAAAGTCCATCGAGGACCCTGCCAATTTCCCGGGCGCCCCCGGAGTACTGACTTTGATCAGAAACACCGGGGGATGTAAAACAAAAGCCCGGGAATTTGTGCGAAGGGGCCGTTGAGGGGCTTTCCCGGACCATAAAAATAGGCCTCCCAAACGGGCACAAAATATCTTCAAAGGCTTTCGCATTTTTGTGCCGGGAGGGTCCCCGTCATCCTCCACCCATCTTTATACAGGGCTGTAAAACTTACCTTTTCCCACGGACGTCGGCGGCATTGTCCAGGACGGACGAATTACGTCCGATATTGGCACAGGCAACCTTGGACAATCCGTCGGGGTCCCTACTCCCATTGATTTTCGCTCCGTATGTGACCAGAAGTAATTTTCTGCTCTCTTTACAGGTCTAAATGATGTCAATTAAGTTAGCCAGTATGAACGTGAAGGGCCTTAGGGATCGGAGTAAGGCTGCCCGCCTGCTTCGGGACCTCTTGTCCTTCGGCGTGGATGTCGCCGCGATCCAAGAGACTCACTTTGTTTGCAAGGTCGATGCCTTGTGTGCTGTCTAACGACTTTGTCGTCTATTCAGCATATGGGAACCGGCTGGCCAGAGGAGTGTCTTTGCTGGTCAAGCGTACCCTGGACGCGAAGGTGGATCTTGTCCATGTCGGTGCCGAGGGCCGGCTGATCGTGGCCGATATTGCAGTGAAAAGCAATGCGTTTCGTCTGGTTGCGGTTTATGCGCCCAACGACCAGGAGGAGCGCGTCTCGTTTTTTCGGCGGTTGGAGCCCTTCCTGGTGGATTCCAAGCGACTCGTCTTAGTGGGGGACTGGAATGCCATCCTGGAACCCCAAGTTGGATAGAGGGCGGGGAGCTAGAGGGAAGGAACGTGATCGTAGCTTGGTCGATCTCATCGAGGACTTCGGTCTAGTCGATAGATACCGGGCCGATCACAAGGGCGGGAGAATGTGGACGTGGGCTAATAGTTGGCCTTCTACCAAGGTGGCTAGCTACCTTGATAGAATGTTAGTTCGTGAAGCCGAACTAGATTTCTTAGATTGTCCCACGTTCCACTGGCTAGGTTACTCGGACCACAAACTCGTTTGTGCCCGGGTAAATTTAGAAAATAGGGTTAGGATGGCTGGTTACTGGAAGTTCAACGTGTCCTTACTGGACAGGCGGGACTTCCGGCGCCAGCTAATTAACTTAGTGCAGCGGGCGTTAACTGGGGGAGTCATCGGGAATAAGTGGTGGGATAACCTTAAGGATAGTATTAGGTCTTTCACCACTCAGTTCAGCATTCGGCTCAAACTAGATAAGGCTGACAAGGTGAAGACACTTAGAGCTAACTACTCCCGGGCGGTGGCTGGTGGGGATCCCCTAGAGATAGCCATAGCTAAGGAGGCCGTGGACCGGTCGAATAGCGATCGTTACATGGGCCAGGTAGTTAGACATAAGTTAAGCAAGATGTCTTCCGAAGCTGTGAATATGGGCGCAGAACTGCGCAAGGAAGAAATTCGCCGCGGAGGCGACCGGTACATTCGAGAGGTTCGCAACCCGGAGGGACACACTCTGCGGTCGACTGACGACATGTGCGAGGCGTTTCGGCGGCATTTCGAGATCCTGTTTACCAAGGAGCCCGGTCTCCGTGATGAGGAGTTTCGCAGCTATTTGGCTGACTTCCCCCGGCTTTTGCCGGCTGATGCAGCTAGCTGCGAGGGAGAGATTACGGAGGGCGAAGTCTACGCGGCGCTGAAGAAGGTCGGCAGTGGCAAATCGCCGGGTCTCGATGGTTTGCCCTATGAATTGTACTTGAGGCTGTCGCACATCTTTGTCCCGATTTTGACTGTCGTGTTCAACAACTGGTTCCGGCAGGGGTCCATCCCCAAACGGTTCACCAGGGGTGTGATCACGCTGTTGAGAAAAGGCAAGGGTGTGGGGAGGGAGCTAGAGGGTTACCGGCCCATAACTCTGCTAAACACAGAGTTAAAGATTTTGGCCAAGATCTTGCAAAATCGTTTGCAATTAGTTGCCGAGTCTCTGTTGGGACCTGAGCAGACTTGTGCTGTGAAGGGCCGAACAATTCAGAGCAACCTGCATCTGATACGCACGATCATAGAGGGGATAAAAGACGACGACGAAGCCGCGCTGATCCATTTAGATCAGTCCAAGGCATTTGATAGGGTTGACCATCGGTATCTGGCGGCTGTCCTGCAGGCAGCTGGATTCGAAACCAACTTCCGCCGCTGGATTAGCCTCCTGTATCAATCCCCGACGGCTGTGGTACAGGTGAACGGGAAAGTTGTCGGGCGTTCTGGCGCTGTCTAGGTCGGTCCGACAGGGTTGTCCACTGTCGCCCCTACTTTATGCTTTGGCGTTGGAGCCCCTCCTTCGCCGGCTAAGGGACAGGGCGTGCAGTCCGGCCCTACGTGGAATCGCTGTCCCTGGTGGTGCTCGAGCCAGGGTTTCCGCGTACGCCGATGACGTCACTACTTTCGTGTCCTCCCGCAGGGACATCGAGGTGGTACAGAAGGCGCTTGAACGGTACGAACAGGTGACAGGGGCCAAGATTAACCGCAACAAGTCGTCCGGCTTGCGGTTAGGCGCCTGGAAGGGTCTGACCCTCCCGGGGCCCTTCGACTGGACGGACGGCCCGGTCTGCATTCTTGGAGTGTGGTTCGGGCCCGACCTACAGTTGGAGAAAAATTGGTCTGAAGTACTGGCAAAGGTAGGCGCGTCGGCCAAGATTTGGCGCCGAAGGAGGTTGTCCTTAAAGGGTATGGCTGAGGCGTGTGCTACATACGTCTTTCCCATCATCCTTTACCAGTTGTCAGTACTTCCACTTTGTAAACGGCATAAGAAGGCGATCGAGCGTTTGCTATTCTCCATTTTATGGAGAGGACGCAAACACTATGTCGACAAACGTGTCTGTTACCAACGTCCGTGTCATGGGGGCCTGGGAATGCCATACCTGATGGGCCATAAGGTTGCGTCGAGGTTGGTTTTTCTCAGGCGAGCGATTTCCGAAGACTCATTGCTTAGGGGGATAGTGAGGGACATGTTCCCTAGACTTACTATCACTCCCCCCATCTTGAGGCGGTGCCGTAAGCCTCGAGAGCGATCGAGTTTTCCTCCTCGAATGTCTGGCGGCCCTGCGGGCCATTCCACGGTCCAGTGACCTTTCACGGCCTAGGAGAGTCTTCTATCGTGGGTTAGTGGAGGGCGTCGCAAAGGATTCACTACGTGATGTGCTGCGCTTGTCGGAGGACGAGTTTCGCTCGTTCTGGTCTTGGGCGCCAGGGAGTGATTATCTCAACAACTCTGAGTTTTCGCTCACCTGGCGATTAGCTCGGAATCGCTTGCCTCTCAATGACATGGCCTTCATATGGGGCCTGGCGGATTTGCCAGATTGTGAACGCTGCAACCTTGGCTTGGAAGAAACGGCTTCGCACGCCTTCTACCATTGTTCGCGGGTTCGCCCTCTATGGGACCGGGTCGGCGAGTTGACTGCTCGTATCGAGCCGCGAGAGCTTGTGCTCATTGATCGTGCATTCGCCTGTGATAATGTGTCGCCCCCGTTCTCTGGGATGAAGCGTATGGTGTTTCTGTCGCTGCTAGCCACGGCTCGAATGGTGATTTGGACGACGCGAATTGGAGGAAGTCTTGCGAGGTCAGCGTCTTTCACATCAGGATCTGATCTGTTATTTTGAGCATCAGCTCAAAATAAAGATTAGAACTGATTGGAAACGTTTGACTTCGACAGATTTTAGCAAAAGGTGGGTAAATGTGGCGAGCCTGGTTCGTTTGAACGGGGCTAATCTTGATTTTCTCTTTTAGATCTGCTGGTTACATCGGGGTGGATTCCTCTGGAACCCTCCCCTGGTTAAGCTAGTTCTCTCTTGTGTACCTAGTTAAAGTGAATGAATGTGTTCCTAGCCTGTACCCGGCTTTCTCTTTTGTTATAATCCATGCCGAGATTCCCAACCTCCCCAGTTTGTTTTGGTCTCTTTTTATCTCGGCTGGTTCAGCGTTTTATTGTCCCTTTCCGCTAATTTTTTACCCCCCTCCCCACTCCCTTAGCGAGTGTGCTTCTTGATTTCGCCATTGGGCGGAATACAGCGGCCACTCTTTTTTCTGGGATGGTCGGTTCTTACTAACATTGATTATTATTTTAGTTCAAAATTTGTTGTATTTTTAGTTTATTTTTGGGTTCATCCCCCTCCCATCATTTCATTTTTCATTAAATATTTTACATTATATTGTATATATTATATTGTACATAAATACATTTTTATTGTCACGGGTTAATTTCCCCACTTTTTAGGTGTCCCTTGTAAGTTTCTGGCATTGTGGTGTACGAAGGATTGGGAGTAGATGGATGGGTTCTTTTGGTGACTGTGCAAATTGTAACGAGTGAATGGGTCGTGATAGTGTTTAGCTAGGTATAGGATAGTTAAGTGAGAACCAACCTCTCCCCCTCCCCTTTTAGGCCTTGTGCCATAATTTTGTAAATTTTACAAAATAAATAGTGCCCTGACGAGCCGTTGTTCGAAACAGAGTACGCCTCGCATTTTTGTCTTTTTACTTATTACAAGTTGAATTTACGTGTTGCCCGAAGTTAATTGTGAGTACCTGTTTTTTTTGCTGTCTTTGTTCTGTCTTCGTCGCGCGTTTTGAACTCTTGTTGGATTTTTGTGTTTTGTGAGGGGGGGGCAAGTCAAGCTATGGCTTTGTCTCCCCAGCCCTCAACTTCTGATGCCGTGCCCGCGGTGACTCCCTCACCGACGGTATGGGTAAAGGCACCCGTTAACAAGGATGCCAAGTACTACTCGCAAATGCGGGAAAAATACCAAGACTACATAAAAGACAACGAATTGGTAGCAATACCAGAAGTGGTGAATGTAGTGGCAAAGAAGACAATCTCTCTACTGACAGCCGATGAAAAAACAAAAAAATTTATTGCTGTCAGTAGGGAGAACATGGAAGAAGCCCTGAAAGTCCTGGACATTGTACCTTGCGTACTGGCAAGAAGGTCCCGTGCAATGTGGGACATCTTGCTGGGCTCGGAAGGCGAAGCAAAAGATCTGGCGGGAAATGTATTGACTGCGAAAGGTATCCGGTTTCAAACCGAATACCTTGGTACAAGAAAGACAAAAATCACGATACATGGCGTGCCGGTGGACATTTCCTGTGACCATGTCGGAGCGTTTTTTGCGACTTTCGGTGCGGTGGAGGAGGTGGCACGTATAAAGAGTAAGGCCGGTGTGGCCACGGAAGATATATGTGTTAGTGTGGTGGTTGACCGCGAAAATTTTTTGAAGGTCCCAGACATTTTGCTCTGTAGAGGAAGAAAGTTGTTTGTGGTAGTGGAAGGAAGGAAGCCGCACTGCTGGGCGTGTGGTCTGGCCGGACACACATTCAAAATGTGTCCGGCAAGGAAACCGGAAGAAACACCGGTGACACCGGAAACACCGCCGGTGTCAAAAACAACAAGTACTCCAGAAAAAAATCCCAGCCAAAAAGCGGGGAATGGACGGAGGTGGTGAGGAGGGGGAAGAAAGTTTCTTCCCCTCCTCCGCAACATGAAAAATCTCCGTCCCCAGAAAAGAAGAAGCCTCGCAAGGAGGCAAAACAGCAGCAGCAGGAGCCTCGACAGCAGCAACAACAACAACAAAATGAACCACAGAAACAGCAACCAGATCAACAACAACCAGATCAACAACAACAAGACTTGGATGTGGAAATGCCTCCTCCACGGTCGTCATCTTTAAAGAGGGCTCGAGAGGAGGAAGAGGATGTCAACATAAAAAAAGGAAAGAAGGAGGAGCGTAGCAGAGCGGAGCGAATTACAGCTTCCCCCAAGACCCAATCTGCACCTGCATCACCTGTCAGAACTGTCTTTGTTAAGGGGAGGAGTCATTCTGCCTCCCCAGTAAGAAATATACCTTCTCCTTCCCTTACACCTCCCACACCCTCCTCCCAACCAGAACCTTCCTCCCCGAAATCTGATCAACCCTCACCGAGTCCATCCCCGAATCCTAATAAATCCTCCCCGAAAAGAGGAAAACAAAGAAACTGTTATGCAAACAAAGATGTCTGCAAAATTGACAGACAGGCCTTAGAGAGGGACCTTTCTTCTCAGAAGAAGGCCCTCCTAAGGCCTTTATTCAAGGTAAAAAATATTGATGGAAAGTCCATCGAGGACCCTGCCAATTTCCCGGGCGCCCCCGGAGTACTGACTTTGATCAGAAATACCGGGGGAAGTAGAACAAAGGCCTGGGAATTTGTGCAGGGGGCCGTTGAGGCTTTCCCGGATATAAAAATGGCCCAAACGGGCACTAAATATCTTCAAAGGCTTTCGCATTTTTGTGCTGGGAGGGTCCCCGTCATCCTCCACCCATCTTTATATAGGGCGGTAAAACTTACCTTTCCCACGGACGTCGGCGGCATTGTCCAGGACGGACGAATTACGTCCGATATTGGCACAGGCAACCTTGGACAATCCGTCGGGGTCCCTACTCCCATTGATTTTCGCTCCGTATGTGACCAGAAGTAATTTTCTGCTCTCTTTTTCAGGTCTAAATGATGTCAATTAAGTTAGCCAGTATGAACGTGAAGGGCCTTAGGGATCGGAGTAAGGCTGCCCGCCTGCTTCGGGACCTCTTGTCCTTCGGCGTGGATGTCGCCGCGATCCAAGAGACTCACTTTGTTTGCAAGGTCGATGCCTGTGTGCTGTCTAACGACTTTGTCGTCTATTCAGCATATGGGAACCGGCTGGCCAGAGGAGTGTCTTTGCTGGTCAAGCGTACCCTGGACGCGAAGGTGGATCTTGTCCATGTCGGTGCCGAGGGCCGGCTGATCGTGGCCGATATTGCAGTGAAAAGCAATGCGTTTCGTCTGGTTGCGGTTTATGCGCCCAACGACCAGGAGGAGCGCGTCTCGTTTTTTCGGCGGTTGGAGCCCTTCCTGGTGGATTCCAAGCGACTCGTCTTAGTGGGGGACTGGAATGCCATCCTGAACCCCAAGTTGGATAGAGGGCGGGGAGCTAGAGGGAAGGAACGTGATCGTAGCTTGGTCGATCTCATCGAGGACTTCGGTCTAGTCGATAGATACCGGGCCGATCACAAGGGCGGGAGAATGTGGACGTGGGCTAATAGTTGGCCTTCTACCAAGGTGGCTAGCTACCTTGATAGAATGTTAGTTCGTGAAGCCGAACTAGATTTCTTAGATTGTCCCACGTTCCACTGGCTAGGTTACTCGGACCACAAACTCGTTTGTGCCCGGGTAAATTTAGAAAATAGGGTTAGAATGGCTGGTTACTGGAAGTTCAACGTGTCCTTACTGGACAGGCGGGACTTCCGGCGCCAGCTAATTAACTTAGTGCAGCGGGCGTTAACTGGGGGAGTCATCGGGAATAAGTGGTGGGATAACCTTAAGGATAGTATTAGGTCTTTCACCACTCAGTTCAGCATTCGGCTCAAACTAGATAAGGCTGACAAGGTGAAGACACTTAGAGCTAACTACTCCCGGGCGGTGGCTGGTGGGGATCCCCTAGAGATAGCCATAGCTAAGGAGGCCGTGGACCGGTCGAATAGCGATCGTTACATGGGCCAGGTAGTTAGACATAAGTTAAGCAAGATGTCTTCCGAAGCTGTGAATATGGGCGCAGAACTGCGCAAGGAAGAAATTCGCCGCGGAGGCGACCGGTACATTCGAGAGGTTCGCAACCCGGAGGGACACACTCTGCGGTCGACTGACGACATGTGCGAGGCGTTTCGGCGGCATTTCGAGATCCTGTTTACCAAGGAGCCCGGTCTCCGTGATGAGGAGTTTCGCAGCTATTTGGCTGACTTCCCCCGGCTTTTGCCGGCTGATGCAGCTAGCTGCGAGGGAGAGATTACGGAGGGCGAAGTCTACGCGGCGCTGAAGAAGGTCGGCAGTGGCAAATCGCCGGGTCTCGATGGTTTGCCCTATGAATTGTACTTGAGGCTGTCGCACATCTTTGTCCCGATTTTGACTGTCGTGTTCAACAACTGGTTCCGGCAGGGGTCCATCCCCAAACGGTTCACCAGGGGTGTGATCACGCTGTTGAGAAAAGGCAAGGGTGTGGGGAGGGAGCTAGAGGGTTACCGGCCCATAACTCTGCTAAACACAGAGTTAAAGATTTTGGCCAAGATCTTGCAAAATCGTTTGCAATTAGTTGCCGAGTCTCTGTTGGGACCTGAGCAGACTTGTGCTGTGAAGGGCCGAACAATTCAGAGCAACCTGCATCTGATACGCACGATCATAGAGGGGATAAAAGACGACGACGAAGCCGCGCTGATCCATTTAGATCAGTCCAAGGCATTTGATAGGGTTGACCATCGGTATCTGGCGGCTGTCCTGCAGGCAGCTGGATTCGAAACCAACTTCCGCCGCTGGATTAGCCTCCTGTATCAATCCCCGACGGCTGTGGTACAGGTGAACGGAAAGTTGTCGGGCGTTCTGGCGCTGTCTAGGTCGGTCCGACAGGGTTGTCCACTGTCGCCCCTACTTTATGCTTTGGCGTTGGAGCCCCTCCTTCGCCGGCTAAGGGACAGGGCGTGCAGTCCGGCCCTACGTGGAATCGCTGTCCCTGGTGGTGCTCGAGCCAGGGTTTCCGCGTACGCCGATGACGTCACTACTTTCGTGTCCTCCCGCAGGGACATCGAGGTGGTACAGAAGGCGCTTGAACGGTACGAACAGGTGACAGGGGCCAAGATTAACCGCAACAAGTCGTCCGGCTTGCGGTTAGGCGCCTGGAAGGGTCTGACCCTCCCGGGGCCCTTCGACTGGACGGACGGCCCGGTCTGCATTCTTGGAGTGTGGTTCGGGCCCGACCTACAGTTGGAGAAAAATTGGTCTGAAGTACTGGCAAAGGTAGGCGCGTCGGCCAAGATTTGGCGCCGAAGGAGGTTGTCCTTAAAGGGTATGGCTGAGGCGTGTGCTACATACGTCTTTCCCATCATCCTTTACCAGTTGTCAGTACTTCCACTTTGTAAACGGCATAAGAAGGCGATCGAGCGTTTGCTATTCTCCATTTTATGGAGAGGACGCAAACACTATGTCGACAAACGTGTCTGTTACCAACGTCCGTGTCATGGGGGCCTGGGAATGCCATACCTGATGGGCCATAAGGTTGCGTCGAGGTTGGTTTTTCTCAGGCGAGCGATTTCCGAAGACTCATTGCTTAGGGGGATAGTGAGGGACATGTTCCCTAGACTTACTATCACTCCCCCCATCTTGAGGCGGTGCCGTAAGCCTCGAGAGCGATCGAGTTTTCCTCCTCGAATGTCTGGCGGCCCTGCGGGCCATTCCACGGTCCAGTGACCTTTCACGGCCTAGGAGAGTCTTCTATCGTGGGTTAGTGGAGGGCGTCGCAAAGGATTCACTACGTGATGTGCTGCGCTTGTCGGAGGACGAGTTTCGCTCGTTCTGGTCTTGGGCGCCAGGGAGTGATTATCTCAACAACTCTGAGTTTTCGCTCACCTGGCGATTAGCTCGGAATCGCTTGCCTCTCAATGACATGGCCTTCATATGGGGCCTGGCGGATTTGCCAGATTGTGAACGCTGCAACCTTGGCTTGGAAGAAACGGCTTCGCACGCCTTCTACCATTGTTCGCGGGTTCGCCCTCTATGGGACCGGGTCGGCGAGTTGACTGCTCGTATCGAGCCGCGAGAGCTTGTGCTCATTGATCGTGCATTCGCCTGTGATAATGTGTCGCCCCCGTTCTCTGGGATGAAGCGTATGGTGTTTCTGTCGCTGCTAGCCACGGCTCGAATGGTGATTTGGACGACGCGATTGGAGGAAGTCTTGCGAGGTCAGCGTCTTTCACATCAGGATCTGATCTGTTATTTTGAGCATCAGCTCAAAATAAAGATTAGAACTGATTGGAAACGTTTGACTTCGACAGACTTTAGCAAAAGGTGGGTAAATGTGGCGAGCCTGGTTCGTTTGAACGGGGCTAATCTTGATTTTCTCTTTTAGATCTGCTGGTTACATCGGGGTGGATTCCTCTGGAACCCTCCCCTGGTTAAGCTAGTTCTCTCTTGTGTACCTAGTTAAAGTGAATGAATGTGTTCCTAGCCTGTACCCGGCTTTTTCTTTTGTTATAATCCATGCCGAGATTCCCAACCTCCCCAGTTTGTTTTGGTCTCTTTTTATCTCGGCTGGTTCAGCCTTTTATTGTCCCTTTCCGCTAATTTTTTACCCCCCTCCCCACTCCCTTAGCGAGTGTGCTTCTTGATTTCGCCATTGGGCGGAATACAGCGGCCACTCTTTTTTCTGGGATGGTCGGTTCTTACTAACATTGATTATTATTTTAGTTCAAAATTTGTTGTATTTTTAGTTTATTTTTGGGTTCATCCCCCTCCCATCATTTCATTTTTCATTAAATATTTTACATTATATTGTATATATTATATTGTATATAAATACATTTTTATTGTCACGGGTTAATTTCCCCACTTTTTAGGTGTCCCTTGTAAGTTTCTGGCATTGTGGTGTACGAAGGATTGGGAGTAGATGGATGGGTTCTTTTGGTGACTGTGCAAATTGTAACGAGTGAATGGGTCGTGATAGTGTTTAGCTAGGTATAGGATAGTTTAGTGAGAACCAACCTCTCCCCCTCCCCTTTTAGGCCTTGTGCCATAATTTTGTAAATTTTACAAAATAAATAGTGCCCTGACGAGCCGTTTTCAGTCTCTTCGCCAGATTTCGAAGACGAAGCTTGGCAGCTGATTGACGCTTTTGATTCCGTTTTGGTTAATTTTTCCGACTTGCCGGAGTGAAAGAGGACTTGTTTCTGACTTAAGTTGACATTTTTCCTTTGTTTATATTATTTGGTTGTTTTAATTTTGTTTTTCGTTTCAGTCTTTCTTTTATTTCTTTTGTCTTTTTACTGTTTATTTGGTCGGCTTCGGTCGCCATATTATTTTCTTTTTCGTACAGTTGTTAATTTTATTTTAGTTTCTTGATTTAATTTTATTTTCCTTTTCAGTTTTTATTGTTACATTTGTAGTTTATTTTCCTTTTGTAAGCTGTCTTATATATCGTTTTTTTTGTGATTTTGGATACAAATACCGAGATGGCCGACCAGAGTCGGACCATCGTAAAGAAACTGTTTTCCCCTAAGAAGGACCCCCCCAGATAAAAAAGATGATAAAGATGTTATTGTTGCACCTCTATCCCCGGATAAGGATAATATATCTAAAGGGGGTCCTTACAAAAATAATAAAAAACAAAATAAAGACGAAAATGCTAAAGAAGCAGTAGTTAAGAATCAGCAAGAAAAGAAAGACGAACAAAACAAAAAGCAAGACGAAAAAGTAGAATCCAAGACAACCGGTGTAGCGGCTGGGGAATCACCCTATGTATGGAGTTCCCCTCCCAAATGCATCGTCAATGTGGCGGAATTCGTTGAGAGGGCTAAGCAGTACGTACATCTGATCACTGATGGCGGGCTCTTAGTAGACCTTGAAGCGAAAGAGCGCATTGCCAAAAGAACAGTGTCAGTCTTTGTGCTTGACAAGCTCACGCGAAAAATTTGTCGTAGCACAAAAGGCACAGTGATGAAATCACTGATTTCCTTGGGGGTTATGCCCCAACAAATCGTCAAAAGTAGTGGCTTTTTCATGTGGGACGTTCTGTTGCCCACACCCGAGGACTGTGTGGAGATGACTTCCCGTGATCTCATCACTAAGGACTTCATTCTCCGCACAGAATACCTAGGACGGCGAAGGACCCAGGTAACCGTTCATGAGATTCCTCACTATATTCTCGGTGAGCACTTAGGGGCATATTTGATGCAGTATGGCCCTATAGTAAGTGTGACTCCGGAATATGAGGTGGGTGAGTGGAGGTTCGAATTGATGCTCGATGGTAAGGCCTTCACCTCCATTCCCAACTGCTTGGAGATTGGCGGGAAAACCTTCCCCGTCATTGTGATGGGGAGAAAACCGACGTGTTGGAAGTGTGGCGTGATTGGTCACCTCGCCTCTTCCTGCCCAGAGAAGAAGGCCTCTGGAGTCCCGCCAAAAGCCAATCCCCCTCAAGCTGAAACCTCTCCTTCCGTAACGCCTGTAATGGGCCTACCTGCGGCTGGCACCGGTGGTGTAAAAACCCCGGTTGGGTCTCTCCAAGAGCCCACATTGCCTGTGCAAAAGAAGGCGGAAGATGCACAGGAATGGCAAGTCGTGGGTAGAGTGAAAGGGAAGCCCCAAGCAGCGGAGTCTCAGTCCCAGATGGCCCCCAAGGACAAGGGCACTAACAGTCCCAAGGGTGAGGCCCCGGCTAGCTATGCCAAAAAACTACACGAGATGTCCCTCAAATATGATCCAGGATATGCTAAATCATTAAAAATCACAGAACTAAATGAGAAATTGAAAAAGTCAACAAAGAAACAGTCAAATCCAAACACTGCATCACCAAAAATTAGAGCCCCTCCCCCAATAACGAAATCATTGCCAATAACCCCAACTAAACTGACTCCCCTTAAAAAATGCTCTCCAATAAAAAAGAACATTGAAACCTTCCCTCGTCCCTCACCTTCAGCCCCTGTATCTCCATCACGGGAAAAAGTTAAACCCCGGACAAGAACACGTTCACTCACACCTACACCCCAAAATGTAAATGAAGTGCCCATTCCCTCATTATCACAACCCTCTCCTGCCTCATACTCTGATATATCCCCTGATCCATCCCCGGCTCCATCTCCTGCTAGGAGTACTCATCAAAAAAGGCAGAGGAGCCCTAGTTTGGAGAGGAAAGAGAAGAAGAAGAGACAACAGCTACCATATAACACAGGCGAAAAAGTTTGCCAAATCAATCCCAACCAATCCGAAAAAGCCAAGCAATATGGAAATCGGATACAGGCGCTAAAATACCTGCTATCCTTTCAGAAGCTTGGCGACAAAGCCATAGACAACCCAAGAAACTTCCCCTCTGCCCAAAGGATCCTGTCGGTAATTCGGACTGGTCCGGGTTCCCGACAGGCCTGGGCAATGGCGGATGAGGCACTAAAAGCCTACAAGGACATGGATCCTCCAATTATCATCACAGATAATGAACAGACAAAACATTTGCGGCAATTTTGCTCGGGGAGGCTCCCAGTTTTCGTTCACCCCTCCCTTTATAGAGCACTGAAGTTAACTTTCCCCTGGGATATCGGCGGCCTCGCCCAAAAGGGCCGCATTGACACCGAAATGGGTGGAGGATCCATGGGCGGAGCCGTCGGTATCCTTTCCCCGGTCATGTTTAAAGGAGGTGCCCAACCCTAGAGTTATTAACAATGGATCTCTTTCTAGCTAGTCTGAATGCCCTGGGGCTGAGGTCGGAGTCTCGCAGGGCGAGACTCGTTCGCGACCTCCAGCGCCTGGGGGTGGATATGTGTTTTGCAAGAGACTCGTTTCCATTCTGGCGACCATGATGATATTCTGTCGAGGGGGTTTCACCTCTTCTCAGCATGTTATGATGGCCGCTCTAGGGGAGTTTCTTGGCTGGTTAAACGTTCTTTAAATGCTGACTGTACACTTGTCTTCGCGGATACTGAAGGCAGGCTTTGTGTCTTGGATGTTACCATAAACGAGCAGGCTTTCCGTTTCATTGGGGTTTATGCGCCCAATGCCAGTAGGGAGCGGACCGACTTTCTTCGGCGGATCGATCCCTTTTTAACAACATCTCGACGGGTAGTTTTAGCGGGTGACTGGAATGCCGTCCTCGATCCCGATATAGATCGTACGGGTACTAGATTGGGTACTAACAACCCGGATGTAAAACCATTTCGGGACTTTATCGGCAGGCTTGATCTTGTCGATAAGTACCGGAATGAGCTTCCCCGGGAATTAGCATGGACTTGGACTAATAGGGGCAGCTCGGCTTCGGTGTTGCGTACAAGCTACATCGACCGGGTACTAGTTAGGAGAGTCGACTTAGGGCTCTTAGGCTGTCCAAGTTTTCATAGTATAGTTTATTCGGACCATAGGCTCGTCCGGGTTCGTCTAAACTTAGATAAGGCTAGGATTAGAATGGCTGGTTACTGGAAATTTAACACATCGTTGTTCGATGAGAAGGATTTTCAGGACCAGCTACTACTAACCATAAAGCGGGAATTGACGGGGGCCGTGGTTGGGAATAAGTGGTGGGGACACCTTAAGTCAACCATTAGGTCGTTTGCCGCTGAATATAGTAAGCGACTCAACCGAGATAGAATAGCAGCGCAGACGGCACAAGAAACTAGATTAGAAAGGGCCATCAAATCGGGAGATAGTGGGGAAATAGCCGTAGCTAGGGCAGAGCTGGCCTCCTTGCTTATCAAGAAGGATCAAGCTCTGGTAGTTAGGGCTAGGTTAAAAAGAATGTCTTCCGAGGCGACAAATATGGCCGCTGAACTGCGGACTGAACAAATCCGAAATATCGCAAATCGATACATCGACAGCGTCACATTGCCGGATGGGCGGACCGTGACTACAAACGATGGCATATGTGAGGCTTTTCGGTCTTATTTTCAGGATCTTTTCACCAAGGAGCCCGGTCTGAGCGAAGCTCAGTTCGCCACCTATTTAGCTGACTTTCCTCGCCTTGAGGCGGCTGAAGCGGCTGGGTGCGAGGGTCCGATAACAGAGGCGGAAATCTGGGACGCGCTGAAGCAGGTCGGTCGTGACAAGACTCCGGGTATTGATGGTCTTCCCTACGAACTGTACTTGAGGCAGTCGCACGTGCTTGTCCCTCTGCTGGCAGTGATGTTCAACCACTGGATGAAGAACGGGAGTATTCCCGATCGCTTCACCAGAGGTGCGATCAAGCTGCTTCGTAAGGATAAGCGCGGAGGGGATGGGATTAGTAACTTTCGGCCCTTAACTATGTTAAATACAGAGTTAAAGATTTTGGCCAAGGTCTTAGGCAACCGTTTGCAGGCTGTCCTGCCTAGTCTGATTGGCCCCGAGCAGACTTGTGCTGTGAAGGGTAGGACTATCCAGGACAACCTTCATACGGTACGCTTGATCTTAGAAAAAGTCGACGGAGAAGCCGCGCTGATCAATTTGGATCAGTCCAAGGCTTTCGATAGGGTTGACCATCAATTTCTCGGATCTGTTCTCGAGGCGGCAGGTTTCGGGCCGCACTTTCGCGCCTGGATACGTCTCTTGTATCGGTCCCCCGGAGCTGTGGTGGAAGTGAATGGAGTAAGGTCGAGGCCTCTCATGTTGTCCAGATCTATTCGTCAAGGTTGCCCCTTGTCGCCGATGCTGTACGTTCTTGCGTTGGAGCCATTCCTCCGCAAGTTAAAGGCGAATCCGGTCCTACAAGGAATTACCCTCCCTGGTTCGAACACCTCGGCCAGGTATTCTGCCTATGCCGACGACGTGACTGCTTTTGTACAAAGCAGTGCCGAGATACACGAAGTCGGAAAGGAAATCAGCAGGTATGAAACGGTAACGGGAGCCAAGATCAACCGTGATAAGTCTGTGGGCTTGCGGTTGGGTTCGTGGAAGGGAGTTTCCCTTCCCGGGCCCTTCAGCTGGACAGACGGGCCTGTTAAGATACTCGGCGTCTTTTTTGGCCCCGACCTCCAGTTGGAGATGAATTGGTTGGAGGTCCGAGAAAAGGCTGAGGCTGCAGTTCGTCTGTGGTCTCGGAGGAATCTTTCCTTGAAGGGGAGGGCGGAAGTTTGTGCTTCGCACATCTACCCCCTCCTACTTTACCGGCTCTCGGTTCTTCCCCTCCTGTCCACCGAACTAGTTTTACTAGTGAGAATCTTGTTCCATTTCTTATGGCGCAAGAAAGCTCCTATGGTGCGTCGCGAGGTCTGTTGCCTCCATCCTGCTGAGGGCGGTCTAGGGATGCCCAACGTTGAGATTCGTCAACATACGCTGCGGCTGAAATTCCTAGACCGAATGTGTGCGCAAGACGAGGGTAACGGCCTCTTCTGGAAGGAAGACGCTAAGAAAGCTTTTCCAGCTTTGAGAAGTGTGCATGAGGGAGAGGAGGAGGCCCTGCGCAATCCTCGTGCCGAGTGCTCCTTCTATCGCGAGTGTCGACGTGCTCTGGGTTTTTTCACACGGGTCAAGGAAGGCCTCTCCGACACCCGACTGTTGTCTCCTAAGGCGTTATATCGTGTGTTAGTACGGGGGGCCGCCAAAGATGATTTGAAGGAAAGGTTAGGTTTGACGAATGAGGAGTTTCGCTCTCTCTGGCCTTGGGCGCCCGGGTGGAGGTGTCTCAATAACGACGAGGCATCGCTTACCTGGCTGGTGTTGCGGAAGGCTCTCTGGGTCGGCAAGAGGCTCCACGCAGCGGCGTTGGCAGTTACGCCAAAGTGCGTGCGCTGTGGTTTTGGGGTGGAGTCTTTGGACCACATCTTCTTTCACTGCAGTGTCGTACGGCCGTTGTGTGAGTTAATTGAAGGCTACATGGTTCGCGTCTTGGGTGGAAAGGTTTTTGTCCTTGAAGTCAGTGCCGTTTGTAGCAATGTTGTGCCCCAGTTGAAAAAGAATGAACACTATGTGTTCTTGTGTTTACTCGGCATTATGAGAGTCGTGATTTGGACGACGCGACAGAAGGAATTTTATGAAGGTGAGAAGTTTTCCTCTTCTCAACTGGTTTTGTTTTTTAAGCATCAGCTTAAAATCAAAATCAGGGCGGAAAGGAGGCGGCTCTCTTCATTAAAATTTGGCGAAAGGTGGGTGACTGCTTCGCGTTTGGTGAGTGTGAAAGGGGCTAGTTTAGATTTTCACTTGGAGGTGACCTAGGCTAGAGGAGATTGGTCACCTGTTTTAAACTTGATCAGCCCAGTCCAGTGTTAGTTTAGTTTAGGGCCGTTTTCTTTTAGTTTCTGGAACAATTAATTTTAACTTAGCTAGGGTATGAATGGTCATAGCCCTTCCCCACTTTTATTTTTGTCCCCTTTATCTTTGGTTAATATTCCCCGCCCCCTCCCCATTTAGGTGACAGTGATGGCGGTTCTCTGGTATCTGCGGGATGCCTTTTCGTTTCGAGTGTGTGATTTCGTAATTGTTATCGTGTCTAAATGTGTGAGTGGATGTGTGAGTAATTGTAGATTGTACAAATGATTCATGTTTACTTTATAATCCCGCGGTATTTTCGTCCAGTTAACCGCTTCCACTGCCACATTTAGACTGTGAGGGCTGCCCCATACTAACATCAGTTTTATTTAGTTGTGTAAATATTATTTGAAACATCAAAGACATTGGGGATTTGTTTTTATCATCCCAGCCCCACAAGATTGTACATAATTAGTTTAGGTAGGGTCTCTTAGAGAAAGTGTGGCTTTGTGGTGCTTGTGTAAGTTAGTGTTGTGTGACTGATCGTTTTGGTGAAAGAAATATTATAAGAATGCTTGGGTCAGTGATAGAGGCTAGTTAAGTTAACGATAGGACAGATGAAGACCAGCCCTTCCCCAACCCCCTTTTAGGCCTTGTGCCAAATTTATACTTTTCCGTATAATAAATAATGCCCTGACGAGCCGTTGTGCGAAACAGAGCATTTTTGTATTTTTTGACTTATTGCAAGTTGGATTTACGTGTTTTTGTTGCCCGAAGTTTACCTGTGAATACCTGTTTTTTGCTGTCTTTGTTCTGTCTTCGTAGCGCTTGGCGCTTTTTGAACTTTTTTGTGGATTTTTGTGTTTTGTGAGGGGGGGCAAGTCAAGCTATGGCTTTGTCTCCCCAGCCCTCAACTTCTGATGCCGTGCCCGCGGTGACTCCCTCACCGACAGCATGGGTAAAAGCACCAATTAGGAAGGATGCCGGGTACTACCGGCAAATGCAGGAGAAATATAAGGAATATATTTCGGAGAACGAGTTGAAGGTGGTCCCGGAGGTGGTGAATGTTATCGCACCTAGAACGATCTCCCTGCTGACATCCGATGTCAAAACAAGAACGTTCATCAGTGTCGGCAGGGAGAATATGGAAGAGGCCTTGAAAGCCTTAAATATTGTACCCTGTGTCCTGGCGAGAAGGTCCCGTGCTATGTGGGATGTGTTGTTGAGTTCGGAGACGGAAGCAAGGAATTTGGCCGGTAATACCTTGGAGGCCAGGGGTATCCGGATGCAGACGGAGTATCTGGGTACTCGAAGGTCAAAGATAACGGTGCATGGTGTGCCAGTCGAGGTGGCTTGTGACCACGTGGGAGCATTTTTTGCTCAATTTGGAGCGGTGGAGGTGGTCGCAAGGATAAATAGCAAGGCCGGTGTGGCCACGGAAGACGTCAATATCAGCATGGTCATGGACAGCAAGAACCGTTTAAAAGTCCCCGATGTTTTGCTGTGCCGTGGCCGGAAACTTTTTGTTGTCGTGGAGGGAAGGAAGCCGCACTGCTGGGCGTGTGGTCTGGCCGGACACACATTCAAAATGTGTCCGGCAAGGAAACCGGAAGAAACACCAGTGACACCGACAACACCGCCGGTGTCAGCAGCAGCAGTTCCCCCTGAAAGAAAAGCCGAGGAGAAAAGCAATGAATGGACGGAGGTGGTTAGGAGGGGCAAGAAAGTTGCTTCCCCTCCTCCACAACATGAAAAATCTCCGTCCCCAGAAAAGAAGAAGCCCCGCAAGGAGGCAAAGCAACAACAGCAGCAGCAGGAGTCTCGACAGCAGCAACAACAACAACAACACAAGGAACAACAAGAACAACAACAACAACGCAAAGAACAACAGAGAGAACAACAACAGCAACAACGCAAAGAACAACAACAACAAGAACAACAACAACAACCACAAGAAATGGAGGAGGAAATGCCTCCTCCCCGTTCCTCGTCGTTGAAGAGAACGGGAGGAGGATGAGGAGGTGTCCCAAAAAAAGGGAAAGAAGGAACTGAATGAACGAGGCAGGGCGGAGAGGGTAAAGGAAATTACCAGAACCCAATCCGCCCCTACATCACCCACCAGAACTGTGTCTCTTGAGGGGAGGAGTAAGTCCACCTCCCCGATAAGAAAAATAACTTCTCCTTCCCCCACACCTCCTACACCCTCTCCCCAATCAGAAACTCCAACCTCACCCCTTAAAATTAACCATCCCTCCCCGAACCCAGATAAATCCTCCCCAAAAAGGGAAAAACAAAGGAAAAACATTTTTGCAAACAAAGATATATGCAAAGTAGATAGACAGGCCTTAGAGAGGGACCTTTCTTCTCAGAAGAAGGCCCTCCTAAGGCCTCTTTTCAAATTAAAAAATATTGATGGAAAGTCCATCGAGGACCCTGCCAATTTCCCAGGCGCCCCCGGGGTACTGACTCTAATCAGAAATTCCGGGGGTAGTAGAACAAAAGCCTGGGAATTTGTGCAGGGGGCCGTTGAGGCTTTCCCACAAATTCAAATGTGCCAGACAGGCACCAAATACTTACAAAGGTTGTCTCATTTTTGTGCTGGGAGGGTCCCCGTCATCCTCCACCCATCTTTATATAGGGCGGTAAAACTTACCTTTCCCACGGACGTCGGCGGCATTGTCCAGGACGGACGAATTACGTCCGATATTGGCACAGGCAACCTTGGACAATCCGTCGGGGTCCCTACTCCCATTGATTTTCGCTCCGTATGTGACCAGAAGTAATTTTCTGCTCTCTTTTTCAGGTCTAAATGATGTCAATTAAGTTAGCCAGTATGAACGTGAAGGGCCTTAGGGATCGGAGTAAGGCTGCCCGCCTGCTTCGGGACCTCTTGTCCTTCGGCGTGGATGTCACCGCGATCCAAGAGACTCACTTTGTTTGCAAGGTCGATGCCTGTGTGCTGTCTAACGACTTTGTCGTCTATTCAGCATATGGGAACCGGCTGGCCAGAGGAGTGTCTTTGCTGGTCAAGCGTACCCTGGACGCGAAGGTGGATCTTGTCCATGTCGGTGCCGAGGGCCGGCTGATCGTGGCCGATATTGCAGTGAAAAGCAATGCGTTTCGTCTGGTTGCGGTTTATGCGCCCAACGACCAGGAGGAGCGCGTCTCGTTTTTTCGGCGGTTGGGGCCCTTCCTGGTGGATTCCAAGCGACTCGTCTTAGTGGGGGACTGGAATGCCATCCTGAACCCCAAGTTGGATAGAGGGCGGGGAGCTAGAGGGAAGGAACGTGATCGTAGCTTGGTCGATCTTATCGAGGACTTCGGTCTTGTCGATAGATACCGGGCCGATCACAAGGGCGGGAGAATGTGGACGTGGGCTAATAGTTGGCCTTCTACCAAGGTGGCTAGCTACCTTGATAGAATGTTAGTTCGTGAAGCCGAGCTAGATTTCTTAGATTGTCCCACGTTCCACTGGCTAGGTTACTCGGACCACAAACTCGTTTGTGCCCGAGTAAATTTAGAAAATAGGGTTAGAATGGCTGGTTACTGGAAGTTCAACGTGTCCTTACTGGACAGGCGGGACTTCCGGCGCCAGCTAATTAACTTAGTGCAGCGGGCGTTAACTGGGGGAGTCATCGGGAATAAGTGGTGGGATAACCTTAAGGATAGTATTAGGTCTTTCACCACTCAGTTCAGCATTCGGCTCAAACTAGATAAGGCTGACAAGGTGAAGACACTTAGATCTAATTACTCCCGGGCGGTGGCTGGTGGGGATCCCCTAGAGATAGCCATAGCTAAGGAGGCCGTGGACCGGTCGAATAGCGATCGTTACATGGGCCAGGTAGTTAGACATAAGTTAAGCAAGATGTCTTCCGAAGCTGTGAACATGGGCGCAGAACTGCGCAAGGAAGAAATTCGCCGCGGAGGCGACCGGTACATTCGAGAGGTTCGCAACCCGGAGGGACACACTCTTCGGTCGACTGACGACATGTGCGAGGCGTTTCGGCGGCATTTCGAGATCCTGTTTACCAAGGAGCCTGGTCTCCGTGATGAGGAGTTTCGCAGCTATTTGGCTGACTTCCCCCGGCTTTTGCCGGCTGATGCAGCTAGCTGCGAGGGAGAGATTACGGAGGGCGAAGTCTACGCGGCGCTGAAGAAGGTCGGCAGAGGCAAATCGCCGGGTCTCGATGGTTTGCCCTATGAATTGTACTTGAGGCTGTCGCACATCTTTGTCCCGATTTTGACTGTCGTGTTCAACAACTGGTTCCGGCAGGGGTCCATCCCCAAACGGTTCACCAGGGGTGTGATCACGCTGTTGAGAAAAGGCAAGGATGTGGGGAGGGAGCTAGAGGGTTACCGGCCCATAACTCTGCTAAACACAGAGTTAAAGATTTTGGCCAAGATCTTGCAAAATCGTTTGCAATTAGTTGCCGAGTCTCTGTTGGGACCTGAGCAGACTTGTGCTGTGAAGGGCCGAACAATTCAGAGCAACCTGCATCTGATACGCACGATCATAGAGGGGATAAAAGACGACGACGAAGCCGCGCTGATCCATTTAGATCAGTCCAAGGCATTTGATAGGGTTGACCATCGGTACCTGGCGGCTGTCCTGCAGGCAGCTGGATTCGAAACCAACTTCCGCCGCTGGATTAGCCTCCTGTATCAATCCCCGACGGCTGTGGTACAGGTGAACGGAAAGTTGTCGGGCGTTCTGGCGCTGTCTAGGTCGGACCGACAGGGTTGTCCACTGTCGCCCCTACTTTATGCTTTGGCGTTGGAGCCCCTCCTTCGCCGGCTAAGGGACAGGGCGTGCAGTCCGGCCCTACGTGGAATCGCTGTCCCTGGTGGTGCTCGAGCCAGGGTTTCCGCGTACGCCGATGACGTCACTACTTTCGTGTCCTCCCGCAGGGACATCGAGGTGGTACAGAAGGCGCTTGAACGGTACGAACAGGTGACAGGGGCCAAGATTAACCGCAACAAGTCGTCCGGCTTGCGGTTAGGCGCCTGGAAGGGTCTGACCCTCCCGGGGCCCTTCGACTGGACGGACGGCCCGGTCTGCATTCTTGGAGTGTGGTTCGGGCCCGACCTACAGTTGGAGAAAAATTGGTCTGAAGTACTGGCAAAGGTAGGCGCGTCGGCCAAGATTTGGCGCCGAAGGAATTTGTCCTTAAAGGGTATGGCTGAGGCGTGTGCTACATACGTCTTTCCCATTATCCTTTGCCAGTTGTCAGTACTTCCACTTTGTAAACGGCATAGGAAGGCGATCGAGCGTTTGCTATTCTCCATTTTATGGAGAGGACGCAAACACTATGTCGACAAACGTGTCTGTTACCAACGTCCGTGTCATGGGGGCCTGGGAATGCCATACCTGATGGGCCATAAGGTTGCGTCAAGGTTGGTTTTTCTCAGGCGAGCGATTTCCGAAGACTCATTGCTTAGGGGGATAGTGAGGGACATGTTCCCTAGACTTACTATCACTCCCCCCATCTTGAGGCGGTGCCGTAAGCCTCGAGAGCGATCGAGTTTTCTCCTCGAATGTCTGGCGGCCCTGCGGGCCATTCCACGGTCCAGTGACCTTTCACGGCCTAGGAGAGTCTTCTATCGTGGGTTAGTGGAGGGCGTCGCAAAGGATTCACTACGTGATGTGCTGCGCTTGTCGGAGGACGAGTTTCGCTCGTTCTGGTCTTGGGCGCCAGGTAGTGATTATCTCAACAACTCTGAGTTTTCGCTCACCTGGCGATTAGCTCGGAATCGCTTGCCTCTCAATGACATGGCCTTCATATGGGGCCTGGCGGATTTGCCAGATTGTGAACGCTGCAACCTTGGCTTGGAAGAAACGGCTTCGCACGCCTTCTACCATTGTTCGCGCGTTCGCCCTCTATGGGACCGGGTCGGCGAGTTGACTGCTCGTATCGAGCCGCGAGAGCTTGTGCTCATTGATCGTGCATTCGCCTGTGATAATGTGTCGCCCCCGTTCTCTGGGATGAAGCGTATGGTGTTTCTGTCGCTGCTAGCCACGGCTAGAATGGTGATTTGGACGACGCGAATGGAGGAAGTCTTGCGAGGTCGGCGTCTTTCACATCAGGATCTGATCTGTTATTTTGAGCATCAGCTCAAAATAAAGATTAGAACTGATTGGAAACGTTTGACTTCGACAGACTTTAGCAAAAGGTGGGTAAATGTGGCGAGCCTGGTTCGCTTGAACGGGGCTAATCTTGATTTTCTCTTCTAGATCTGCTGGTTACATCGGGGTGGATTCCTCTGGAACCCTCCCCTGGTTAAGCTAGTTCTCTCTTGTGTACCTAGTTAAAGTGAATGAATGTGTTCCTAGTCTGTACCCGGCTTTCTCTTTTGTTATGATCCATGTCGAGATTCCCAACCTCCCCAGTTTGTTTTGGTCTCCTTTTTATCTCGACTGGTTCAGCCTTTTATTGTCCCATTCCGCTAATTTTTTACCCCCCCCCCCCCCCCCACTCCCTTAGCGAGTGTGCTTCTTGATTTCGTCGTTTGGCGGAATACAGCGGCCACTCTGTTTTTCTGGGATGGACGGTTCTTACTAACATTGATTATTATTTTAGTTCAAAAATTTGTTGTATTTTTAGTTTATTTTTGGGTTCATCCCCCTCCCATCATTTCATTTTTCATTAAATATTTTACATTATATTGTATATATTATATTGTATATAAATACATTTTTATTGTCATGGGTTAATTTCCCCACTTTTTAGGTGTCCCTTGTAAGTTTCTGGCATTGTGGTGTAAGAAGGATTGGGAGTAGATGGATGGGTTCTTTTGGTGATTGTGCAAATTGTAACGAGTGAATGGGTCGTGATAGTGTTTAGCTAGGTATAGGATAGTTAAGTGAGAACCAACCTCTCCCCCTCCCCCTTTTAGGCCTTGTGCCATAATTTTGTATTTCATACAAAATAAATACTGCCCTGACGAGCCGTTGTGCGAAACCGCGGTCGGTCTTGGCGATCTTGCTATTTTGTTAGTGTGTTTGCTCTGCGTTACTGCCTTCTAGTTAAATACTTTTCGGTTGTGTGTATCGAGCACTTTTCTTTTCTGGTTGTTTGTTCCGTTAGAGGGTTTTTTTCTTTTTACTGGGAGGAACCGTATGTATTGTCGGTCCCGCGCAGTTTTCTTTTTTTCCCCCTCTTTGCCCAAAGCTTTATAGCCGAGGGCAATAACGGATTTAGATTCTGCTGGTCATTCATAGTCTTAGAAAGTCCCTTCTATAAAATTTTGAGATTAGAATACACGCAGAGTCGGTTTAATAATTATTATTATTATTATTATTATTATTATAGGCTCTGGATTTATCCATTGAGCACTTTATACCAACTAGTGATGGAACAAATAGATATAGAATGTTCACTCAAAGATATCCCGATCCCTTCTAAGGATTTTTATGAAAAGCAATTACTCCATAAGATCGAGAGTTTTATTAGCAGGTTAAGATGGAGGGCATTTTTCTTCCTAAACAATTTAAATGATAAGGATGACAATAGTTACGGATTTAAAACTTATAGGCACCCGCCATACTCAAAAGAGTTAGAGGCGTTTGAGAAAGATCTAATTAGCATCATTAGAAAAATTAAGTACAGAAAGTTAGGGCAAAACCCCTTTCAAAAGCAATTAAAGGACACGGTAAAAGAATGTAAAAATACCACTAAAATTTACGTTAAAGGAGATAAAAATACTAACATGTACGCTTTGCCTAAGGAGCAATTCAACAAAGAAGTTAAGAATTCGGTAATTAGGCACTATAGGAAAATAGCACCAGGTGTTATGGATAGTATAAATAGTGAGGCTACATCGTTAGTAGGCAAGTTTAACTTGCATAATAAGGTGGAAAAGATAGGATTGAAGAGCTGCTTTCTAACAGTTAAGGATCACAAAGATTCATTTCCAAACCATCCTGAGTTTAGACTTATAAATCCTACAAAAACAGAACTTGGTAGAATAAGTAAGGTTATAATTCAAAACATTTGTAGCAATCTACGTATGTATCTTAATATTAACCAGTGGAAATCCACTGGAGATTGTATCAATTGGTTTAAAGATATAAATCCCGATAAAAGATCTGCATTCATTAAATACGATATTAAGGAGTTCTATCCATCAATAACGGCTAAGTTACTCTCAGAAGCGTTAGAGTTAGCGAAAGAGTATAACGAAATAAAAAAGGAGGAACTAGAAATAATCTGGCACTGCCGTAAAACGTTATTATGGTTCAATGATGAAATTTGGATAAAAAAGACTGATGCCCAAGGGTTTGATAACCCAATAGGGGCATATGATGGTGCGGAAGTGGCTGAACTGATAGGGTGCCTATTACTACACAAATTAAACCAAATAATAGATTTCCATAATCACGGCCTGTACCGGGATGATGGATTGATAGTGATAGAAAACTGCACGCCTAAATTAGGAGACAAAATGAGAAAAGAAGTACAAAAGTTTTTTAAGTCCCATAAGCTTGAAATAGAAATAGAGCATAACGTGAAAATAGTCAATTACTTAGACATAACGTTAAACATTGCCAATGGGATAATAACACCATACATCAAAAGGAACTATGCCCCAATTTACGTTAATAAAAAGTCTAACCACCCTAGACATATTCTGCAAAGTATTCCTAGAGGTATAGAGGTTAGATTGTCTACAAACTCGTCAAATAGGGAAGTTTTTGAAAAACACAAAAAAATTTTTCAAATGGCCTTAAAAAAAAGTGGGCACCAAGAAAAGTTAGAATTTTCGAACCAAGGTTTAAATAAAAAAGCCAGTAAGAATAGATCAAGAAAAATTATATGGTTCAACCCCCCATATAATAAGGAAGTCAGATCCAAGATAGGAAAAATGTTTTTTAATTTAATAGATAGACATTTCAACTCAAATAATAGACTTAAGCAGATATTTAACAGAAATACTATTAAGTTGAGTTACTCCTGTATGCCTAATATAGGTAAAATCATTAATAACACCAACAAAAGTAAACTAAAAGAGAATACAGCGGCCTCCGGCAATAATAACGTTAAGGAGCATAAGTGTAATTGTAGAGCTAAAAAGGACTGCCCGATTGAGGGTAATTGTAATCAGACAAGTGTAGTCTACAAAGTTAAGGTCTATGTTAGCGAAAATGACAAAAACCCCAAGACATACATAGGATCTACACACGATAATTTTAAAAGTAGGTTTTATAATCATAAAACTTCTTTCAAAAACGCTAGATATAAACATAGCACGGCGTTATCTACCTATGTATGGGAAATAAAAGCCAAAAGTAAAAAGGACCCAATTCTGAAATGGGAAATAATAAAAAAGTGCCCTAGCAGTAATAAGAATAATAAATTTTGCAAACTTTGTGATGAGGAGAAGCTAGCTATAGCTAAATTTGAACCCGCTACTAGGCTTATTAACTCTAGAACTGAGATATTAAATAAGTGTAGAATGCATAAAATGAAGTTTCTTACTTAGGATATCGAAAGTTATAGAAACCCCCCTCCCAGGTTTTTTTTTTTTTTTCCTTCCATCCAACCTCATCTGCAAATGGGTTAGTCTTAGTAGTGTGTATTTATTTGGTTAGTACATGATCTGCCTTTGCCCTGACGAGCCGTTGTGCGAAAACGCGGTCGGTCTTGGCGATCCTGCTATTTTGTTAGTATATATATATATATATATACTAGCAGTATAGCCCGGCGTTGCGCGGCTGTAATGAAAGCTTTAAAACTAATCCATGGTCCTGGAGCTCAGACTCAGCAGAAAGAATATTTGAAATAATAAAATAATTGCGACAATTTAGCAATCGCACCTAGTATGTACACACACACACACACACACACACACACACACACACACACACACATATATATATATATATATATACTAGCTGTATAGCCCGGCGTTGCTCGGCTGTAATGAAAGCTTTAAAACTAATCCAGGAGCTCAGGCTCTTTGGACGTTGGCACGAAAGACTAAAAAGCAACAGTTGTTTCCAGTTAAAGCGAAACCGTAGACTGAAAGAAAAATGAATGGATGTAAGTCAAATTTTGATTTCCTGGTATTGATATCAAATTTTTTTTCGTCGTAAACTAAATTTTGAAGGCTAAATAAGTCCTCTGAGTAAATGGTTTAATGGCTGAGACTAAGAACTAGAATTATACCTACTTAGAGCCAAGCCCGAAGCAAAAACTAAAATAAAAGGGCTGAAAAAAATACAGACATACAGGCAGATAAAAAGACACACGCACAAACATCTTATATATATATATATATATATATATATATATATATTATCGATTTTCTGCACTATTTTAAGAACTCCAACGTTGAAGCTTCAGAATATCGTTTCTGATGTCTTTGTCTATGAGTGTATCAAATTTGATCAAAATCGGATCATTCCTTCTATAAACCGATTTTTTCGATTATCGATTTTCGATATTTATCGGGGGTCCCTCGACAGAAAACCGATCTAAGAACACTCGCAGACGCTGAAAGCAAAACTGTGTACATTTTTAAGAAAATCGGTTCAGCCGTTTCGGAGTCTATAGGTAACGGACACACACACACACACAGACAAAATTCCATTTATAAATAAGTTTAGATACTTAAACCTGTTTGATTAAATAATTTAGACATGTTATGTCTATTTTATTTTAATCTTCTCGGAGTCACGAGTGAATTTCCTGATATAGTGAATATAGTGATTAAAACAGTAAGAAGGTCATTCTAGGTATTTTCATTAGTCTTATTTTCCCAATGAAATTTAATTTTATCCACCTCATCCCCAAGGGGTTAGTTGTTAAAACAAATTTAATAAAACTGCTACATGCATTTTAGAATATTGTTATCGTATAATAATATTGTTATAATATAATAATTAATTTTGTTTAGTGCCAATTTTAATTTTTTTATAATTTTTGTAATCATTTCACCCCAAGCCAGGCGGTACCGCCACTCATGTTCACGGGGGCTATATAAGAGAGTAAAAGTTTTAGGCAGCAGGAGAATGAAGATAAATACGAACCAGCTTGGTTGGATTTAAGTGGATAAGAGATGGGAATTGATTTTACTTTTAAATTTCTGGAGGTTGTAGATGTCAGGAAAACAAGTATATGGAAGAGAGTTCCACAGGCGGAAAGTACTAGAAAAGAAGTTGCAGGAGTAAAACTGTTACTTGCATTTGGTTGATCTAACTGTAAAAGGGTGGGACCTTGTTGCCAGTCTGGTTGCCTGAGTAAATTCTTGTGAACAGGGTACCAGTTTGTCGGAGCAGAAGCCATGAAAATATTTGTAGAAGAGACAGAGGGAAGCCACATCTCACCGATGAGAAAGTGGATGGAGTCGAGCTGCCAGGTCGGGACCAATTACATTGCAGATTCTCCTTTGGAGCCTGTCGGGAACATTGAGACGAACAGCGGGGGCGCCTGACCAGATATGACAATACTGTCTGTCTGAGAACAGTTTATGAGCCGTAAGATGTTAAACTATCTCATCATTGATAATAGCTTCGAACTTCTCCTTCCTATGTGCCCTATCCTTTCAGGACGTAGGCAATCATGGCTTTCCATGTTTCCCTATCCCTGGTGTCTCTGAGCGTGCCTTCTCCTGTTACACCATGCAACCCTCGCTCCGTCATCCACCTGATTAGGTCCTTCAGTCAGTTAAGTGCCATACGTGAAACACGCTTGGGCGATCATGTCTCGAAAGAGACATGACTGACTGAGCAGAAGATTGTCCCGCAGTAGGTTGCCATTGTTTTCTGCGGTAGATTGGTTGCCAGCCAAGGCTATAGAACCCAATCTGTACTGTTATTTAACCCATAACTGGAAGGAAGTGACGGATTAATATCTTTCCCAAGGGTATTTGCGCGTAAGTGAATGCAATAAATTCAACCTTCACTTTTCCGAAAATTGGTAGGAGGCAGATAGGGTGATAATTGGATGGGTCCGGGGGTTCACCTGAGTTCTTAAATATAGGAACCACAGAAGAGGACTTCCAATAGGTAGAAAAACAGGAAGCAGAAAGGCAGTAATTACAGAGTTTAGAGAGAACAGAGGAGGGTTCAGGGGCACATTTCTTCAGGACAATGACAGGGATTCCATCACCTCCGATTGCCTTATGGGATTCAAGCTTTGATATTATCTTAGATACCAGAGACGGAATTATGTAAACATCTTTCAGTTGAGCATCCTGACGAGCCAAATGTAGAGTTTGATGAGAATCAATGAGCAAAGCACTCGGTCTTGTGCACAGGTGTAGTGAGGACCTCAAATTTATTGATTAAGGGGGGATGGAAGATTTGTTGTTGTTCAGCACACGTTTGCACAGCCAGTAATAGTCCTTGAAACGGAACTTGCGATCGGCTATGCGCTGCTTCATTCTCTCAGTAAACAACAGCTTGGCGTTGTTCAGAATCCTCTTGCACTCATTACGAGTAGAGGTAAGTAGGATCCTATTATGGTCCAACGAGCTGCGCTCTAATTAGTCGATAGAAGTGGCTCCTGTGGGCAACAGCGGCCGAACAGGCGGGAGAGAACCAGGGGGAAAGAATGAGGTTTGGGACGGAACTTCCTGATCGGTATGAAGGCAGCAATGTCAGCATTTACCCAGGAAGAGACATCAGAGGCTCAATCCTCGACGGAAAACTGAACACTTTTTTTCCAAGGGACGTCGCATAGGTAATTGCGGAACGAATTCCAGTCTGCTCTTTGGTAGCAGTAGAAAATTCTGTCGGTAGGAGGCTTCTCGGGGTAATGAAAATGAAGAGAGATATAAATAGAAAAGACAGCATGATCAGTATTACTGAGAGGGCAAAGCTGCGAGACTTGGCAGGAGTTAAACACAGAGTAGAAGCAGAGATCTAGTGGAGAAGCGTGTCCTGAAGAGATACTGAGAAAGCGCGTGGGGAAATCCGCCACTTGGGTAAGAGATTAGTAAATAGCAAAGTTCATGGCGTGAATGCCAGCTGAATCAGTGACAGAGATTTTTAGCCACTTGGCACGATGGACGTTAAGATCTCCGAACACAAATATGTTAGCAAAAGGGTGGGAGGAAGTACCTCTATCTATATTGTCAGAGATGGTGTCTAGCAGAGAGCAGTCAGGAGAGGACGGGGAACGGTACAGAAAGAAAATATGACTAACCGATTTGAGAAGTGACAGACGAAGGTACATGTATGAATGGTCAGGGGATTCAAGAGATGTCACTCTAACTAGAGGGAGGTGTTCACTGACGTAAATCCACAGACTATGCATATGGGCAGTTGAGTCCTTCCTTAAAAGAAGAAGGTAGTCAGGAATCGAGAAATCAGAGGAGGGAATTGAGGGGTTGAGATTAGTCTCACAAAGCGCTAGGATGCCAGGGGCTTTTCGTGGAAGAAAGATTCAACACTACAGAAATTGGTTCGAATACTCCGGATGTTAATGAAGGAAATGTTAAGAGGTTTAGGTGGTTTGACTTTGCATGGTTTAATTTTTTGCAGAGATATAGTTGTTGATATTTGTTGTCGTTAGTGAGAAGAGACATCAAGCAGAAAAGGCAGATGCTAACATATTGATGTTTTTCTGTTTTATTTTTTATGGTGGAATATTCATATATTTTCAATTAATGTTGTGCATTCGATGATGAACTGGACATATGTAGTGTAAGCTTTCTTGATAATGTTTTTGTCGTATGACCAATATATATAGTTACTTTTTCTGTCAGCGATACAATCTTGCAAAGAACATTTAGTTGGTGGAGACGAATTATTGCAGATAATTAAGTTGGTTGTTTTTTTAATTTAGTATAGTATAAGATTAGTTTTATTTTTTTTACTGGGATCTGTAAGAGATATATTAGCACTCAAAGATTTTTCATCTTGTTTATAATTAGAATGTCTTTGATTTCGATATAAAAGTTTAATATATTTCGGGTTATCTGAGGATAAATTATGTTCCTTTTAATTTATGTTAACAGTTCTAATAGATTGTCTAATTTGTTCAGCAACAATTTTATTAGAAGACTCATTATTAATCATAGTTTGTTCAAAGGTTTGATTTATTTGATCGTTTAAGGGTTTCTTTTTTGAGTCATGGCTGGATGTTTGTGTTCTTATATATATTGGTGTTTATGAGATTATGAGTAATTATTTCGTTTTATGTGCAAATTTCGTTTGCTTTTTTCATAATCACAAAAATCACTCAACACAGAAAAATATAACAACAGTACAACGCTACTAAAATAAGGAAAGAAAATAATATTACCACTCAAATTGAATGGAAAATAGTAGAAAAAGTACTACCACACAGCAGCAGTAGCAAAAAGTGTAAATTATGCCAGAAGAGAAACAAGAAATAATCAGCTTTTAAAACCAAAGTAAAATATTAAATAAAAGAAAGGAGATAATAGGAAAATAAAGACATGCGAAAAAATATCTACTTTGCTACACGAGTAATAAATGACAATAAAAACAAAACGTACAAATAAAAATATAAGTATACAAATAATCAATCTCCACAAAAAAAACAGAAACTTATACAACAATGACAAAACGAAAAATCCACTAATAAAAAGAGGTCAACCGAAAAGACGAGAACAAGCCAACTGAAAAAGCAATTAAACAGAAAACTATTCAATATATTAGATTTAAGTAGACACACACTGTCGCATACATCAAGAAAGCAATAAAAAGCATTAAATAAATCAAACACTTGCAAAATAAAATATAAATAAGGAAAAGGAAATAGAAGAACCAACCAATTGCAGACAAGGTCAACTTTTTAAAATATCAAATCACACCAAGCTCTTTATCAATAAGAAAAACATACCGTGATTCAACAGCAAGAAACGCAGCCCAGATGAATGTTGGTATCATGACAAGTGTCACGAATCTTCGAATTCTGCATGAACCTAATCAGGGAAAGTGATATATTTATTGCACAAAAGCTACCAACGCTCTCTCTCCATCCCAATATCGAGCACTTTAAGATAAAAAAAACTGGCTGCCAGAATAACTTTTATCAGTAAAACTACTGAAAAACAACAATCTTGGTGCTAAACATTATCATAACTCAACACTATATATATATATATATATATTGTTGAGTTATGATAATGTTTAGCACCAAGATTGTTGTTTTTCAGTAGTTTTACTGATATATATATATATATATATATCTATAGTGTTGAGTTATGATAATGTTTAGCACCAAGATTGTTGTTTTTCAGTAGTTTTACTGATATATATATATATATATATATATATATATATATATATATATATATATATATATGAGGCAATAAATTCACTAAGATGCAAGGGTTTACTGAATGTAATAGAATATGAGAAAAAGAAAACATTTTAAGGAGAGAGAACATTAAAAGAACAAGAATTAAGGAGCCTGACCTATTTCTCGTTCCGAGTCGATAACTACTGCATCAGAACGCACTTCTGTCACTCTATTACAGAGCTTAAATTCAAAAAGTCTATGTGGTGATTCTGAAAAATATAGCTTTTTCTTCTGATATTTTCTCATTATTTTATCCCAAGCAAGGCGATAAACTCACTAAAATGCAAGGGAGTTACTGAATGTAGGAGAATATGAGAAAAAGTAAACATTTTAAGGAGAGTGAACATTAAAAGAAATCAAGTCTGTGTGAAAAGTTTAGGAATGAAACACTGTTCAGCACTGGAAAGAGTGATAACGGACACTGGACATGAGAATCTTATTTTCCTAAAAAAATTGTTTTAAAAGAATGTTTTTTTAATAATCTCACCCCAAGCAAGACATTCCACTGCCACTATTGCGCAGGGTGTTACATAGGGAAAAGTGATGAGAAAGTGTGGTTAGATATAGGAAATGTCAGAAGGAGGGTGATAGACGGGTAAGGATACCGACGATGAGGGTTGAGTAGATGGGAAGAATGTTTGGGAGAATGGATGAGAGTTAGTGTGTTAGGAGGTGTCTATTGACCTTACATTTAAACTCCTGGAGATTGTAGCTGTCGGGTAAGCAAGTATGAGGAAGGGAATTCCACAGGCGGGAAGTGCGAGAAAAGAAGCAATTGGAGTAAGATTTACGGTTACATTTTATCGGCTTCACTGTAAAAGGGTGGGACGTAGTCGCTAATCTAGTATTTCGTGCAAATTCGAAACTAGGGGGCACCAGTGATCTGAGTACATCGGAGCAGAAGCTGTGAAAATATTTATAGAGGAGGCGCAGGGAAGCCATGTAACGCCGGTGAGAGAGTGACTGCAGCCGGTCTGCCAAGTCGGTATCGATCACATTACAGATTATCCGTTATATTTTGTCAAGAACCCCGAGGAGAATAGCAGGGACACCCGACCTGACGTGGCAGCAGTATTCAACATTTCATAAGTCTCAATTGGCCTTGACACTGGCTGCGCGGTCAATTAAAGCTGAATGTCTTCTTGAAAGGAAATAGAACAATTACCATTTTTATCTATTTTACATTTCAATGATTTTACTTTTGAAAAAAAAAAAAAAGAAAATTTGTTCTGCATTTTATATGTCGGTTTCTGTTTCCGGAGAGAATTTTATAGGAAACCCTACATAACCGCAATATTTCTATCTTTTTCGTTGATAGATCTGCCTGCAACTTACGTTTTTCAGATGATATCGACTTTAAGGAGAGCAGTAACCCAGAGACAAGAGCAAGATGGTCGCTGAAAAGAGCTGGCACATATGGACTGGATCCACAGAGAAATACAAAGTAACGATGTCATCATGGACGGTGAACGACAGGAGCAAGTGTTCAGTTTGAAATAACTATGAACAACCTTGTCAAAAGATGGCAACACACAAATCCGCATACGGATTGCCACAGTCAGATGGCCAAACTGAAAAATATACAAAAGAAAGAATAATGTCAGCTTCCTGGACAAGTTCAAATTCTGCAAATCTCTGGTTGTACCCATCGCTCTTTATAGTGTTGTGGCAAAATCTTCGTTGTTGAGGCCTTGTTAGGAACTGGAAGTAAGACACGGAAACAAGAAGGTAGGTTTAAAACAATGTATTAGAATCACAGAACATATATACAAAGTAAAGTGTTGACTGCATCACAACTACGTCTCCGGAAGTCACTCAGGTTATTATTTATTGACGAAGGAAGAGTCCATTCCTATAGAATAGGGCACTATAACAGACATTTCTTGTTGAGACTGGAAAAGGCTCCAGGTGTTCGAGAACAGATGCTTTAGAAAAGTCTACTACATTTCCTATTGGGAACATATACTATCTATATATGTAAAAGGCAATATGTGAGTCTGTGTGTGACTGTAATATATGCACGCCTACATTTTTTAAGCTAGGTATTACATTTTGTTTATTAAATTTAACACTTCAAATGGATCGCCAAATCAGCGATGGACAAACTGGAAAGAATATGGAATAACAACATCAGGTTCCCTACCAAGTTCATGCCTCTAAAAATCGCTGGTCTTATCTATTCTCGTCTACGTGTGTGAGACATAGACAATCGAGGTTGAGGCATGAAAAAGCATCAGGGAAAATGCTTGAGAATGCTCCGCCATGTTTCCTACTGGGAGCTCAAAACCAATGACTGTGTTCGAGAAAAATGTCTTCTGTGCAGACGGATCTCTTAGGCCTTGGAAGAGTATGGTTCGGCCATATAAACAGGTTAAGAGGCTCATCCCTTGTTGACCGTTTAGGATGTGGTTTCCGGCTTTCTCTTTTCCAATCTTCTCACTTTGATTTTTTTTTAGTTGGAGTAGATACATCTATCTATCACCCGGTTCACACTCCACCCATGTCTGTTGAACAGGTTAAGAGGCTCATCCCTTGTTCCCTGTTTAGGATGTGGTTTCCGGCTTTCTCTTTTCCAATCTTCTCACTTTGTTTTTTTTTTTCAGTTGGAGTAGATACATCTAACTATCACCCGGTTCACACTCCACCCATGTCTGTTGAACAGGTTAAGAGGCTCATCCCTTGTTCCCTGTTTAGGATGTGGTTTCCGGCTTTCTCTTTTCAAATCTTCTCACTTTGTTTTTTTTTTTCAGTTGGAGTAGATAGATCTATCTATCACCCGGTTCACACTCCACCCATGTCTACTGAACAGGTGAAGAGGCTAATCCCTTGTTCCCTGTTTAGGATGTGGTTTCCGGCTTTCTCTTTTCCAATCTTCTCACTTTGTTTTTTTTTTCAGTTGGAGTAGATACATCTATCTATCACCCGGTTCACACTCCACCCATGTCTGTTGAACAGGTTAAGAGGCTTATCCCTTGTTCCCTGTTTAGGAAGTGGTTTCCGGCTTTCTCTTTTCAAATCTTCTCACTTTGTTTTTTTTTTCAGTTGGAGTAGATAGATCTATCTATCACCCGGTTCACACTCCACCCATGTCTACTGAACAGGTGAAGAGGCTGATCCCTTGTTCCCTGTTTAGGATGTGGTTTCCGGCTTTCTCTTTTCCAATCTTCACACTTTGTTTTTTTTTTTTCAGTTGGAGTAGATAGATCTATCTATCACCCGGTTCACACTCCACCCATGTCTACTGAACAGGTGAAGAGGCTAATCCCTTGTTCCCTGTTTAGGATGTGGTTTCCGGCTTTCTCTTTTCCAATCTTCTCACTTTGTTTTTTTTTTCAATTGGAGTAGATAGATCTATCTATCACCCGGTTCACACTCCACCCATGTCTACTGAACAGGTGAAGAGGCTGATCACTTGTTCCGTGTTTAGGATGTGGTTTCCGGCTTTCTCTTTTCCAATCTTCTCACTTTGTTTTTTTTTCAATTGGAGTAGATAGATCTATCTATCACCCGGTTCACATTCCACCCATGTCTACTGAACAGGTGAAGAGGCTGATCCCTTGTTCCGTGTTTAGGATGTGGTTTCCGGCTTTCTCTTTTCCAATCTTCACACTTTGTTTTTTTTTTCAGTTGGAGTAGATAGATCTATCTATCACCCGGTTCACACTCCACCCATGTCTACTGAACAGGTTAAGAGGCTCATCCCTTGTTCCCTGTTTAGGATGTGGTTTCCGGCTTTCTCTTTTCCAATCTTCTCACTTTGTTTGTTTTTCAATTGGAGTAGATAGATCTATCTATCACCCGGTTCGCACTCCACCCATGTCTACTGAACAGGTGAAGAGGCTGATCCCTTGTTCCGTGTTTAGGATGTGGTTTCCGGCTTTCTCTTTTCCAATCTTCTCACTTTGTTTTTTTTTTCAATTGGAGTAGATAGATCTATCTATCACCCGGTTCACCTCCACCCATGTCTACTGAACAGGTTAAGAGGCTCATCCGTTGTTCCCTGTTTAGGATGTGGTTTCCGGCTTTCTCTTTTCCAATCTTCTCACATTGTTTTTTTTTTCAATTGGAGTAGATAGATCTATCTATCACCCGGTTCACACTCCACCCATGTCTACTGAACAGGTTAAGAGGCTCATCCCTTGTTCCCTGTTTAGGATGTGGTTTCCGGCTTTCTCTTTTCCAATCTTCTCACTTTGTTTTTTTTTCAATTGTAGTAGATAGATCTATCTATCACCCGGTTCACACTCCACCCATGTCTACTGAACAGGTGAAGTGGCTGATCCCTTGTTCCGTGTTTAGGATGTGGTTTCCGGCTTTCTCTTTGCCAATCTTCGCACTTTGTTTTTTTTTCAGTTGGAGTAGATAGATCTATCTATCACCCGGTTCACACTCCACCCATGTCTACTGAACAGGTTAAGAGGCTCATCCCTTGTTCCCTGTTTAGGATGTGGTTTCCGGCTTTCTCTTTTCCAATCTTCTCACTTTGTTTTTTTTTCAATTGGAGTAGATAGATCTATCTATCACCCGGTTCGCACTCCACCCATGTCTACTGAACAGGTGAAGAGGCTGATCCCTTGTTCCGTGTTTAGGATGTGGTTTCCGGCTTTCTCTTTTCCAATCTTCTCACTTTGTTTTTTTTATCAATTGGAGTAGATAGATCTATCTATCACCCGGTTCACACTCCACCCATGTCTACTGAACAGGTTAAGAGGCTCATCCCTTGTTCCCTGTTTAGGATGTGGTTTCCGGCTTTCTCTTCTCCAATCTTCTCACTTTGTTTTTTTTTTCAATTGGAGTAGATAGATCTATCTATCACCCGGTTCACACTCCACCCATGTCTACTGAACAGGTTAAGAGGCTCATCCCTTGTTCCCTGTTTAGGATGTGGGTTCTGGCTTTCTCTTTTCCAATCTTCTCACTTTGTTTTTTTTTCAGTTGGAGTAGATAGATCTATCTATCACCCGGTTCACACTCCACCCATGTCTACTGAACAGGTGAAGAGGCTAATCCCTTGTTCCCTGTTTAGGACGTGGTTTCCGGCTTTCTCTTTTCCAATCTTCTCACTTTGTTTTTTTTTCAATTGGAGTAGATAGATCTATCTATCACCCGGTTCACACTCCACCCACGTCTACTGAACAGGTGAAGGGGCTGATCCCTTGTTCCGTGTTTAGGATGTGGTTTCCGGCTTTCTCTTTTCCAATCTTCTCACTTTGTTTTTTTTTTCAATTGGAGTAGATAGATCTATCTATCACCCGGTTCACACTCCACCCATGTCTACTGAACAGGTGAAGGGGCTGATCCCTTGTTCCGTGTTTAGGATGTGGTTTCCGGCTTTCTCTTTTCCAATCTTCTCACTTTGTTTTTTTTTTCAATTGGAGTAGATAGATCTATCTATCACCCGGTTCACACTCCACCCATGTCTACTGAACAGGTGAAGGGGCTGATCCCTTGTTCCCTGTTTAGGATGTGGTTTCCGGCTTTCTCTTTTCCAATCTTCTCACTTTTTTTTTTTTTCAATTGGAGTAGATAGATCTATCTATCACCCGGTTCACACTCCACCCATGTCTACTGAACAGGTGAAGGGGCTGATCCCTTGTTCCGTGTTTAGGATGTGGTTTCCGGCTTTCTCTTTTCCAATCTTCTCACTTTGTTTTTTTTTTTTCAATTGGAGTAGATAGATCTATCTATCACCCGGTTCACACTCCACCCATGTCTACTGAACAGGTTAAGAGGCTCATCCCTTGTTCCCTGTTTAGGATGTGGTTTCCGGCTTTCTCTTTTCCAATCTTCTCACTTTGTTTTTTTTTCAATTGGAGTAGATAGATCTATCTATCACCCGTTTCACACTCCACCCATATCTACTGAACAGGTTAAGAGGCTCATCCCTTGTTCCCTGTTTAGGATGTGATTTCCGGCTTTCTCTTTTCCAATCTTCTCACTTTGTTTTTTTTTTCAATTGGAGTAGATAGATCTATCTATCACCCGGTTCACACTCCACCCATGTCTACTGAACAGGTTAAGAGGCTCATCCCTTGTTCCCTGTTTAGGATGTGGTTTCCGGCTTTCTCTTTTCCAATCTTCTCACTGTTTTTTTTTTCAATTGGAGTAGATAGATCTATCTATCACCCGGTTCACACTCCACCCATGTCTACTGAACAGGTTAAGAGGCTCATCCCTTGTTCCCTGTTTAGGATGTGGTTTCCGGCTTTCTCTTTTCCAATCTTTTCACTCTTACGTAGCCCCCTGCACATCAGTGGCGTTACCGCCTTGCTCGAGGTGATACCATTAAAAAAAAAAAATAAAACGACATAAAAGCCTCTGCATTACAATAATATAAGGCACTGTTGACGGCGGACGCAAATGTGGATGACAACGAAAGAGCTGGTCAGACATCATCAAAGAGTAGACAGACATTACAACGCTGGAATTCTTGAGAGCCACTACCGAAAAATCATCCTGGAAGAGGTTGTCTGTTTTCTTTTGCCTTTATGTCCCACCTCTCGATGATTAAAACATTTGAAAAGATTATTATTATAATTATTATTATTAATAATATTATTATTATTGTTATTCATTTAGCAAACAAAAACATACAGTTACATTATTTGGACTATTGTCCTCATCATTATTTCCATATTCACGACGTTTCGATCGATCTTAGCTCCGACCATCTTCAGGTATTTCGAATTTAATCTTTTATTTCGATTACTCTTTCCATAAGTTATGCTACTTCTGGATGTCTTAGTTATCATTTAACACAACTCTCCTCGTCACTATTAGGCTTTGTAAGAAGAGTATGGTTTGGCCATATAACACGACATAACAGCTCCTGCAATACGATAATACAAGGCACTGTTGAAGGCGGACGCAAATGTGGATGACAACGAAAGAGCTGGTCAGGCATCATCAAAGAGTAGACAGACATCACAATGCTGGAATTCTTGAGAGCCACTACCAAAAATCATCCTGGAAGGGGTTGTCTATTTTATTTTTCCTTTAGGTCCCACCTCTCAACGATTAAAACATTTGAGGGGATTATTATTATTATTATTATTATTATTGTTGTTATTCATTTTGCAGACAGTTACATTATTTGGACTATTGTCCTCATTATTTTTTTTTTTTAATCATTTCACCCCGAGCAAGGCGGAAACGCCACTGATGTGCAGGGGGCTACATAAACGTAAAAAGATTAATTAGAAAAGAGTGAGGAGTACAAACTAGTTAGAAAGGAACAATAGAAAGCTGAGAAAGCAGGTGCGATGACAGACACATAGGTGGAGAGAAAGGGAAGGTTATACAGGGGTTGGGAGAGAGCTAGAGTCCAGTGGTTAGTAGATGAGTATTGACTTTGCATTTAAATTTCTGGGGGTTGTAGCCGTCAGGAAAGCAAGAATACGGGAGCGAGTTCCACAGGCGGGAAGTGCGAGAGAAGAAGCTGCAGGAGTAGAATTGTCGCCTGCATTTGGCTAACCTGACTGTGAATGGGTGGGACCCAGTTGCCAGTCTGGTTGCACAAGTAAACACCTGTTGAGGAGGCATCAGTGACTTAAGTTCGTCTGAGTGGAAGCCATGAAAGTATTTATAGAACAGACAAAGGGAGGCCACATTTCGACGATGGGGAAGTGGCTGCAGTCGAGCCGCCAGATCAGTACCTATCACATTACAGACTCTCCGTATTCACGATGTTTCGATCGATCTTAGCTCCGTCTTTCTTCAGGTATTACGAACTGAATCTTTTATTTCGATAACTCTTTCTATAAGTGATGTTACTTCTGGATGTCTTAGTTATCATTTAACACAACTCTCCAAGTTTTTTTTCACCACTGCTGTAGTTAGGATTTGAACTCATAACTCTTCACGTCATGTCACTGGATCTAACTATTTTTTAATCCAAATATTTTTTGACCAAATAATTTACTCGTAGTTTGGCTTAATTAGATTTCTAAGTGGTCAAATGATTTTACACTTACGATGTTCCATAAGTGTTATAATTTTCTAAACATATATTGTTAAATATAAGATACAATGAATGTCTATTATGTTTAATCATGAGCCGTTCCAAACATCGTATTTTGGCTTTACTTTCAGGTGAAAATAAAGAAAATTTCTCCAACATTTAGATAATTTTTTATTAAGTTGGTTCTAAGCACATGCACACAGTAAAAAGAACCTTCAGATATTAGAGGTCATCTACATTAAATCCAAACAACCCACACTTAATAAAAACACGTTTAAATCTGGTCATAGCACGTTACATTGCATTTAAATATATGGTTCTGTTATCATTTCGAGCTCTCACGTGGTGTGACGTCATAGAACCGCATTACAAGTTTACGAACTGTGTTTGCTATTTTTGCTGTTATTGTTGCTTAGCAAAGTTTTATGTCCACACAAGATAAAATCGTCGCTGATGGTAGATGTTTTTATGTTAACGTCCTTGTAACCTCTCTGAAGATGGTTCATATGAGCCGAAAGCTTAGAACCAACTTAATAAAAAATTATCGAAATGTTGGAGAATTTTTGTCTTTATTTTCACCTGAAATTAAAGAACAAATTACGATGTTTAGAACGGCTCATGATTAAACATAATAGACATTAATGTCTCTTATATTTAACAGTAGATGTTTAGAAGATGATCTACTGCCTTGATACACTATATATATATATTGTTTTTTTTTTTAATCCGAAGTGGAAGAGTAGGAAGATAAATTCCAAGAATCTGATCCTAATCAATATTAAAAATTAAGTGATTCAGGCAGAGAGCTCAATGTATTAAGAATACAGAGCCAATATAAATTACAGAAACTTTTCAAAATTCAAAGGTGTCGGATGTACATTTCGACATAGGATCGCTGATAGAGACTCTACATCACGTCAGCGACATTGTTTTTTCCAAATGGCAAAGGCCCTGGGGTAGAGTGTGGAGGGGTTTTAGGTTAACAACGGTCACAAAGTAGAAAAGGACGGATCTGGTAGTCGCGGGGTTACAGGGTGTTGAAATGGTCTTACACCTCATACCATCCTTGACAGGAGTTAGTCATTTCTACACCTCACTTTATGCGTCTACCTTGTATTCACTGATATTTATTCTGTTTATATTATGTAGCTATCTATCTATGAATCAATTTCTATCAACACTTCGATCCTTCTCTTTGCATATATATGTGTGCAACTTAAAAAATTATCCAGATGTTGGAGAATTTTTGTCTTTATTTTCAACTGAAATTAAAGCTAAAATACGACGTTTAGAATGGCTCATGATTAAAGAAAATAGACATTCATTGTCTCTTATATTTAACAGTATATATTTAGATAATTATTTGCTGCCTCGATACACCAAATTTAAGTTACATGATGCCGCAGCATTAAATGATCCTAACACCAAGATATTTCAATGTAATCTTTCAAATGAAATTAAAGCCAAAATACGACGTTTAGAACGGCTCATGATTAAACATAATAGACATTCATTGTTTCTTATATTTAACAGTATATGTTTATAAAATTATCTACTGCCTCGATATATATCTATAACTGTTAGCCTTTTAATGGGTTTGAATTTTTTACTAGGCAATGGAAGGTAAATAAATAAACACTTACGAAAAAAAACTATCATGTAACTAGCTTCTTAACTTGTGCAGTAGTAAAAGCTCTTACACCTCATACCATCCTTGACAGGAGTTAGTCATTTCTACACCTCACTTTTTTTTGTCAGATTGTTTACAGAACAGAAACGATGAACATCCTGTTGAAATGTAAATTCAGATTATTTCTAGTATATAATGAAAATTGAGATAAAATTCCCACATCTGACAAATTTACTTACAAAAAGTAAGGCGTGTTTCCAGTTAACTCGACACACGTCCTAGAGAAAGACGACAATTTAAATTAAATAAGGTTAATGGGTGATAATGCATTTTAAACCGTATGTTTTCCAGTGTTTGAAGAGGATTTCCTTTAAGTTTCCTCATAAAGAAAGTTTATTATGCCTTTCCGTCATTCTTTCAGTGTGGACTGAAAAGTTCAAAGGCTGACAAAAAATAATTATGCTTGATCTGTGAAATTTTGCATGTATTAATTCCATTTCTTCTTCTTATTAACCACATACTATAATAATATTTCCAGGTATAGTGAAAAAGTATGAAGTAGTGATTCTTGAGCTGTGAATTCATGCATATATTCATTTCATCTCTTATTAATAACTGCATTTTTTTTATCCATGTATGAAGGTTGGTTAAAATGGTCAAAGGCTGACTATGAAGGAGTGATGCTAGATTTGCGAATCCGTGCGTACATTAATTTCAACTCTTCCTATTATTAACTGCATTGTTTATTTCCATATCCGAGAGTTGGTTGAAATGGTCAAAGGTTGACTATAAGAAATGATGCTAGATCTGTGAAACCGTGCGTACATTAATTTCAACTCTTCTTCTTATTAACTGCATTGTTTATTTCGATGCACGTGGGTTGGCTGAAATGGTCAAAGGCTGACTATGAAGGAGTGATGCTAGATCTGTGAAACCGTGCGTACATTAATTTCAACTCTTCCTATTATTAACTGCATTGTTTATTTCCAGGTAGAAGAGTTAGCTGAAATGGTCAAAGGCTGATTATGAAGGGGTGATGCTAGATCTGTGAAATCGTGTGTACATTAATTTCAACTTTTCTTATTATTAACTGCCTTGTTTATTTCCATGTCCGAGAGTTGGTTGAAATGGTCAAAGGTTGACTATAAGAAGTGATGCTAGATCTGTGAAACCGTGCGTACATTAATTTCAACTCTTCCTATTATTAACTGCATTGTTTATTTTCAGGCTCATTTTTTTAAATCACATTATATTCGTTCCAATCGGTTCAAATATTTTCTCGGAATAAACATTTCTTTTAAAGTGAAATGAAAATTAAATAACATGATCCAGAACAGAGTTTTTGGCCTCATCTCGGTTACGTATCGTCAAGGCCAGGCGAGAAAATTTAATTTGGTGGAAGTTGTGACCATAAAACCATTACACGCCCACTCAGAAGCACACGAATTCGTATGCACTTACAACTTTACATATGAACACACTCTCGCATAGACACTTGCATCCACTTACACATATGTCTATACTTAAATATATGTACATACAAATGCATCTGTGCGTGCACCTACATATACACACATCCATCCATATCCACATATACATGCCCGTACATATTCTAATAATATTAATGGAACGACTATAGTGTGGTTTAAAGAAATACGCTAATTTAGTTCATAGAAATTAATTATAATTTATAACCACTATAAATAATGTGTTGCATTTTCCTTTATACATGTAATATTTCTCTGGATAACATCTATTGACCTCTCTATACAGATCTAACACAAAATACTTTATATAAATAAATCTGGTTGGATTATCCTCACCATTCACCATTCACCTCACCATTCACCATCTTGACATCATTAGCTATATATATATATATATATATATATATATATATATATATATATTGTAACTCGAGCACTCTTTATAAAAGTAAATGCATATACAGCAGGTAAAAAACCTACGAGTTCTATAACTTTGTTACAATATATATATATATATATATATATATATATATATAGATAGATAGATAGATAGATAGATATCAATTTACATTTCATTGAATAGCAATTTCATCGAGAAAATTCTAGCTACATCAGCAACGATGAAAGGCAAAAATTTATTAATTCAAATATGGTACAAATATCACACACCAGGAGTCCAAAAACATATCCATATATAGGAAGTTAAACAAAAAAAACGGGGAGGTGGATTAGGAAAAAAAAATATTTAAAATTTGTGGTCCAGACATAAAAAGGAGGTAGGGATCGAGATTCGTGACTCGATACTAGAAGAAGAATTTTAGATTACGTTTGTACTAAAGAATCAAAAATCAAAAATTATATATATATATATATATATATATATCGTTCATTCAGCAATGAATTAGAACATTCTCAGCTATTGGGCGCGCAAAATGATAATATACACGCTAAAAAGTCTGCCTTCTTCAACCGAGCGCCCATAGCTCAAAGGTAGAATCGCCAATTCGGTCGGGTTTCAATTCTGGGTTAAAAGCGATCGGAGTCTAACCGTATTGATGAGCTGTGATACAGCGAAACAGATCTGTCTGCGACCTAAAAACCCTGGTTCGAATCTCATAGTGGTCGATGTATCAGGCGTCAATTTTTTACGATCTTCTTGGGGAGGTTAGCCCAGCGTGCTTAAAAGCCATTCTACGGGCCAACACACACACACACACACACACACACGCATATATATATATATATATATATATACATGCATATGTTATGTATGTGTGTGCGTTTTACGAGGTACTGCCACCCGGATTTTGACAAGATTTTAAATAAACATGTGGGAAGACACAGGCAAACACAAACAATCTGAATCACTCCAGAGAGACACGGTAGCCGAAGAGGCGGACGGGGGAAAATGTGTGTCTCCAGAAGAAATCTCTCTTAAATGCTTATAATGTAGTCACGGACGCACCAGTGTCGCCACCCGTACGCGGAATATCAATTCGTGAGCATATGTCGGCCTTGAAGTCTTTATATACAATTTACTGACTGAGGGATGAAGTATCGTTTCCAAACAAAGATATGAGGATGAGTGACAGGCCGATTGATAGGCAAGAACGATAGAAATATAAACATTCAGATACACATGTGTACATCGCAATTAATATATATCAGGCCCACTTTATCCGCGGAATTATCAACCACACATTCAGTCTTCCGCTGATGGTCCTAACGGCAAAAAAAAAAAAAAATCATCAAATTTCTTATAAGAGGTATTGTAACTATCTACACTATTTTCATCGTTCAGACTGCTGTAGTCATCGTTAATGACATCTTCACGACGTTTCTGCCATTATACGCTCCGGCCTTCTTCAGAAAGCCCGGGGCCTTTATTACGTCCGCGAGGCGAGATTGTTTAATTCCACATGCCATGCCTTTTCTGGGTATCTCGATTAATTCAGTTAAGCAATCCAGCACGCCGAATTTTGTTTCCACTGCTGTGGTCAGGTAATGAACTTAAAACTCTTTGGGTCAAGTCTCTTTTTGGATTACTTCATATTCAAATGTTTTTATAAAAACTAAAACTATTTTGAAAGTTTTAAGTTAAAATGTAAAATATAAATTAAAAGTCAGAAATAAAAAAAAATTGCAATAGATATTTTAATTTTACACACACACACACACACACCACACATATATATATATATATATATATATATATATATATATTCGTCATCCACATACAAGCCTGTTTCGCAGCTCATCAGCGTGATAAGACATCCACTTACTTCTGGCTAGGACCAATTTGGTGTGAATCAGAGTCGCTGCACTCTAAACCATAAGCGCATGGAGAGACAAAGGGGAAATTTTATCGTGTTGTATATAAGCGGTATATAAACACGCCAGTCACCGAGAAAAATCAATTCGTTGCTGAAGAGTAATGCATAAATACCCAGAAGTGGTAGCTGTTTTTTTTTTTAATTTTGCTCTCTAGAGAGCTCAATCGTAATGAGAGAATAATATATATATTTTTTTTTCTAAACATATACTGTTAAATATAAAAGAGAATGAATGTCTATTATGTTTAATCATGAGCCGTTCTAAACGTCATATTTTGGCTTTCATTTCGGGTGAAAATAAAGAAAAAATTCTCCAACATTTCGATAAAAAAATTTTTTATCAAGTTGCTTCCAAGTTTTCGGCTCACATGCAAGCAATGACAACAGTGACCAAAAATAGCAAACGCAGTTCGTAAATTTGTAATGCGGGTCTATGACGTCACACCGCGTGAGAGCTCGAAATGATAACAGAACCATATATTTAGATGCAATGTAATGTGTTATGACCAGACTTAAACGTGTTTTTATTAAGTGTGGGTTGTTTGGATTTAATGTAGATGGCCTCTAATATCTGAAGGTTCTTTTTACTGTATGTATGAGTGAGAATCATTGTATTGTTGACTAAAATCTGTCTGATATTACCTACATGGTTATGTTTTTCTGAGAAAAGATGTTTAATTGTACACACACACATATATATATATATATATATATATATATATATATATATATATTACAAAATGGATTAACACAGACATTGTTCAATTTAAACATTTAACTCGTCTTTGAGTAAATACTCTGTATTTTGTTTTTGTTTTTTTATATATATAATTAAACAATGTTTATATATATCTACCGGTTTGAATAATCGAGAAATTTTCCTAAGAATATATACGTTCTCTGGCAGGATTTAGACTTGCGTCCCCTAGTGAGAAACCGTAAATAAGTCTAACATGCTTTAGTCCGCGCGACTACGAAGAAATCTGCAATTAGTCAAAGCTCGAATTAAGCCTTATAAACACTCAAATTTCTGATCTTTCGTAATTTTCATATCTGCTCTGTTTTCGTATCCTAATGTAAACAAGTGTAAAGAAAGACAATTTTATTTTACAAAATGTTACGAAATTGATTATCTCCGAGATATTTTTGAATTTATTTGTTTTAACATTATATTTAATGGATACTCATATTTGAGTAGAAGTTCTGATTTTTTAATTAAACAGTATATTTATCGATAAAAACTTGTTACGAAAATATGCGTCTCCTAGGCCTAGGAGAAACCGTCAATCTGACTGACGTGTTTTAGTCTGCTCGACTCTGAAGGAATTTGCAGTTAGATAAAGTACCAATTAAACCTTATAAATACATAACAGTCTAAGACACATCAGATCAATTCATGGTTTTCCCTAGGTCGAGAAGACGCAGGTTCTAATCATACAGGAGGACGTATATTTTCCTTACAAGTCTTTTCGATTACTCAGGCTAGTGGATATATATAAATTAAAAATGTGTAATTAAAAACAGAGTCTCTACTTGAATACAAGTATCCATTTAAAATAATATTTAAACAAATAAATTTAAAAAATATCTCGTATTTAATCCATTTTGTAACATGGCAAAAAAAATAATTGTCTTTTTTTACATTAGGATACAAAACAAAGCAGTTATCAATATTACGAACAATCAAAAAATCAGGAATCTGTGTCTTTATAAGGCTTAATTAGAGCTCTGTAACTGCAAATTTTTTCTAGTTGAGCGCTCTACGACACGTCAGATCAATTGACGGTTTCTCCTAGGCCTAGGGAACGTAGGTTAGAATCTTGCCTGAGGACGTTTAACAAGGTTTCTCTATTATTCTGGCCGGTATATATATATACTACCGGGCATAATTATTAGGTCCACCCAGATTTAAAAGAAATTATGTATTTCATACAATTTTTAGCATTTACTGACAAGTGGTTAATTCTAAATGAAAATAGATAGGATCTTTTGTTAATACTGCACAATAACATATACATTAAACGAACTGTTCTGATATCCAGTTTTTGTGCTCTCTTCTCCATGCTAGTCTCTTCTTATTGGCTGGCCGAATCAAAGGTTTCCTGGCTGCCTTGTAAAATTTTGCAAAGTAATAATAACAAGAAACTCCAAGAATGGCTTTATTCCGAAATTTCGCAAAGGATTCTGTTGTTGAATATGCGCAAGGAAAAAAGTTAATTGCACAGGATCGATTTACTATAAGGTTGCATGAAAAACTGAGCACCCCCTAAAATTGTCGAAATGTTGAAATTTTTACAATTTTTTTTTTTTGTCAGTTGGAAAGTAAAAAAAAAAAAAATGTAAAACAACAAATTTAAAGGTTGTGGTAGTCTCCTTTAGGTCCACCAAAACTAAAACACATATTAAACTCATCCAAATTTAACCAACGCACTATACAGGGGGTTAAAAAATGCACACAAAAAAAAGATGTGGGGTTTGTGATATCCTTAGAGAAGGAAACCCCTACTTAGTTAACAGATTTTCAACATCAAGCGATGTTAACGTTCCAGTTAGAGAAACCATTGACATTATTATAAAAAAAACATATATAATAATAATTCTCTGTCCCCACCGAAAATTAAACACTAAGAAAACAACAAAAACAAACTACAGATTCTAAAGGCAATATTCATTATAATACTTAAGCCTTCAATTAATAGAAAAGAAAATTTGCTTCCAAAATACACAAATTTTAAGTTATATATATATATATATATATATATATATATATATATATATATATCATATTACGCGCCCAATATATATATATATATATATATATATATTGGGCGCGTAATATGATATGCGCTAAAAAGAGCGCCTTCTTCCACCGAACGCCCCGTGGCCCAGGGGTAGAGTCGTCGACTGACGCCAATTCGGTCGGGTTTCGCGCCTGGGTTATAAAGCAATCGGAGTCTAACAGTACTGATGAGCTGTGATACAGATCTGTCTGCGGATGACTATATATATATATATATATATTGTCATCCGCAGACAGATCTGTTTCGCTGTATCACAGCTCATCCGTACGGTTAGACTCCGATTGCTTTATAACCCAGGCTCGAATATATATATATATATAGATATATAGATATATATATATATATATAGAGAGAGAGAGATTTTGAGATTTCACTCGCCCGATCAACTCAGTCAATTAAAAACTTAATTGGGCGATCAAGTTTATTGCTTTACACGCCCGCGGTCGATTAAAAAACTCGCAACGTGTCCCTTCAAATATAATCTGATTCCTTTTACAACCCAAATGTATGCCATCGAAAATTCACAAATTACTTAGAATGACGTACAATGATATTATCATATTCTTGGATTTTATCGTCCCGATCAGTGTAAACATTCGATTTAATTAACGCTTCCAGAGTGGAGCCAAAATGTCTCTGTCACCCAGATTAATGACGCTCATAGAATTTTAGAAACTCATTTGGAAAAATATTATGTGTTATTATTCGCTTACGAACAGTAAAAACGAACTTTTGAAAGAAAGAAAAAAAATACGCATACATCATTCAACCATGCACCTAAAAACAAATTATACAAGTAAGTAATTTTTATAGAAAATCGTTGAGAAAATCAGAATTGTTATTTTTTATCATCTATGAGATAGAGGTTGTAGTCAAACAGAAGAAAAAATCTACGAATTTAGGTACCTCCACTCAATTGCAAAAAAAAAAACCAAAAAAAACAAAAAACAAAAAAGAAACAAACAAACAAATATCATGATGTTAAAAGAGCTCAAACTTAGTAAAAACAAAGTTTTATCATCTAAATGTTTATGCTATTATTAAGAAGAAAGATCAAATATTGTTGTTATTATTTTTTTTTAATTTTTAAATTCTTTCTAACACGTTCGGAATTTTAATTAAAATTTCATTTTTTTATTTTCCGTCAACAATTCATGCTATGTTTACATAAGACGACTATTAAGAAAATGGAGTTGGTCGAGTAAAATGATCTTGGTGCGAGTACATTTTTCCTCGCTCTCGAACGCCGGTTGAGAGATTTCTTTTTCAAATCTCTAAGGCTATATATATATATATATATATATATGTGTGTGTGTGTGTGTGTGTGTGTGTGTGTGTGTGCGCGTATTATGTATTCGTTGAATACATCTGTCAGCCTTTTCATAAGAGAAATCTACGTAAAGCGATTGATTCTTGCGGCTGAAATTGAACAGACATAATCCTTTTTGAGGGTACAATACAGTTCAATTTTGCATGCTTAACCGTTTGTTTACAAAGGGCTTCACCATAAGCAAGGTAGAAAGAGCCTCTCTTACTTTTAAACGATAGTTTCACTTATAAAGGCGGGCGCGTGTCAGATCCCTCCCGGAGGACAGATCTTCTCGACTTAGATTTCTCTAATGAATTGTTGAATGTAGATTTCTCTAATGAACTCCACTATACCGCAATGTTTTAGCGGAAAAACAGCATAGCGTAATGAAAAAGGTCGCAAACTTAACGAAAATCAAGTTTTATCGTCAAAATGTTGATGTTATTATTAAGATGAAAGACCAAAGTATATTTTAAATATTTTTTGAAATTTTTTAATCCTTTCTTAACACGTTCAATATTTTTGGTTAAAATCTTCTTTTCGTTACAATCATCGCCGTGGCTAATTGTTTAACTTTTTGCGCTTGTTTTTCCGTTAAAGACATATTTATTTATTTAGAAATTCTTGTAAAAATCAAATAACTGTCCAATTTAAATGAAATTTTCAATACTTATTTACAAATGAATGAAATTATTTTTGACATCATTTTATTTAGAAAATTTTGGCTAAAAAATTTTTTTTAATATGTTACCCCCCCCCCAAACCCCAAACACACACTTAATTTTATAAAATTTTGCACAGAACCTTCCTATTCCCTGAAAAAAAATTTTGTTGTTAAAAGTAGGAGTCATTGGAGATTGTAAATCACCTACTTTTTTTTTTCAAAGTAGTGCTATCTAAATGAAAATCTGCTCTGAATTGAAAAATAACAATAAAAAAAAAACAATGACAATAATTAATTTAAAAAGCTTTTAATTGCTTTTGTAAATAAATAATATTAAGGACATTATTGTCTGAAGAAATACAATGTTTTAAAGAATAATGAATTTTTACATGAATATAATAGTTTAAATAATGTAAAATTCTCTCCTTGGCTATTTCTGGATATAATATAATAATTAAGTGGAAACGAAATTTACGAGTCCAAAATTACAAAGATTTTAAACGTAGTCATGCTATCAATTTTTAAAATAATTTTTATTTACTTAAAACCTTCCTTATTTTCATGAATGGTAGACTAAAATTGCCATTATCATGACAAGGTTACGTAATTTAAGATTTTTGTCTCTTTCCTTAGATTTATGAAAATTGTCATTTATGGTCAGCTATCATCGCTTCGTCATTCAACAGTCCGTCAAAGGTTCGATCAGATGAACACGACCAATTGTTAATAATTGGTTGTTTATTACTTTTTTATGCCATAAGTAAGTAATATTACTTTAAAATCAGATTAACTTAATTTAACTTTCAATTTTCTAATTTTGCTAAAATAAAGTGTCAGACATTTTTTGAAATATTTTTAAAGTCGATGAATTTTTGTTTGTTTACAAGTTTGTTAAAATTAAGAAAATGGCTGCTTTTAAGAAACTTTTAAGAAAGCTGAATTAAATGTGACATTTCAATCTATATAATTTCTATCGGAAAAAAAACCATCATTTTTTACTTAATGGAAATAGTAGATTTAATCATTAAGCTTTTAATTAAATCTAAAATGAAATCTTCAAAAATGTTTTCATTTTAAAAATTTTATTTTAATTTTAATTTGAAAAATACATCATTTAGATGCGGTTAGGACACATCATCAGTGATGTTACCCTGGTTCATTGACGGTTTCGGTCCTTTACAAACATCATACCTTCTTCCCAAGTTGACCCAGCCAAGGTTGATCAAACCCCGGCCTGTATCCTAATCTCTGTTTGCTACGTTATTGGAATGCAAGATGTTTTTGGTTGAACAGGAGACGAGGAAAAATTTCTAGAATAAGGTTGTCCACAAATAAATGAAAGTCCAGTGATGATAAAGTGCAAATGGTTCAAGTAAATAGCTGGAAAGAAAATAAAAATAAAAAATAAATTGATTTTTCGTCATATGAATGTGAAGATGAATGGTTAAAATAGCTAAATGACCAGATAGAGAAAAAAATTCATTAAATATACGAAAATAAATACATAAATTAACACGATGTGGAAGATACCATTACATAGGGATGAAGGAAAATGCCTATTAACGAAATCGAAAATCATACCGAATACATTAGATATGTAAATAACTAGAGAATAAGATATTAGTGTAATATTTCGGGTTTAAAATAAAAAAACTAAGTGGATCGAAAAGATAAATGAATAAATAAAAACTGGAATAAAATACAAAAGTAAAGCGAATGATATTAATGAAATATTTGGGGTTAAAAAAATAAATAAAATATGACTTGATATGAATAGATAAATGAATAGATAAAAAAAATTACGTCGCATTTGGTGACATTAATATAGATTGTTTCATTTTCTCGTCATGGTTTTTGGTCTATCGGACACTAAAATTAGGTATCGAAAATTTATGCCGAAAAAGTGAAGGTACCTCGTTTAATGAATCCTTAAATATGGGGCGTGTATTCCAAACAAAAATTGTCCACTACAAAAACATCTGAAGTAACGAAATATACTATTTTTAGTCGTTGCACGTACGTGAGTTGCTATCCCTGATTTTGTTTCCATTTTGGAAGTAATGCCAACACGTTGTAAAACAAATTTTGAATGACACATTTAACGAATTCAGTTTTTTTTTTATTGTTGGGATTTCTTGGATTCTATATTTGCTTAGCAAACTTGTCTCTCTGAAACAATTAAGACTTTGTAGCGAGTTCGATCCTCACTGAGTGCTCTACGCATTTAGCCTTGTGCTACAAATGAGCTGTGAGTATAATTATTGAGTGGCTCAATTTAAAAAAAATGGCTGTTTATTTTTCTGACTAAAATATTTATGAATATGATGAATGAGTTATAGGGACTGTCGGCCATGTTTATTAAATTGGCATTGTTCCAAACATAACCGAACTCCCCACAATTGAAAGTTTATCGTTAGAAGGTCGAAAAAAGGGTTTCGTTTGAAGTGAATAACATCATTTTTTAAAAATAATCAGAATGTGTAAATGTTCAAAAGGTAAGTGTAGTAAGGAGTTAAATAAATAGAGAGTTCGTAGTTTTAGCGAAATGTGTGTACAGAAAAATGTTAAATTCATATTTTCGCTGAGTGCATCAACAAAGTAGTAGTAAAGCCTTTGTTCTTTTTTTCTTTTTGCAGACGGTAAGAAAATGAAAAGGAAGGAAAAGCGACCATTTTACGGTAAAAAAAAAAATGAGTGGGTAAGAAATAAAAGCTCAGAGAAAAAATGTACTTATCGGCGATAATTTTAGGAATCAGTTGAAGTATCTTATTGTTATCGTCGTTTTCTTCTTCTTTGCTGACGGCGAAAAGGTGAGGACGAAGAAGAAGAGATAAAGAAAAATGTCACGCGAGAAGGAGACGAAGAGCGAACGTAAATCGACGAATCGTTATATCCGGTTCGGGGATTTTAATTTTTTTTTTTTTTTTACATCGTGGTGGTGTCCTATCAGATCTCCGCTCCAATCTGACTGATTCAACTTTCTTTATTTATATCAAATAATATTTTGACACTGGTTTGTTAATTTATCTCAGTTTTGTAAATCACTTCCCTTTCATTGGTTAGAAAATAATTCACGCTTCTTCTTCTTCTTCTTCTTCTATGAGAACTGCCCTTTCAGGACGTAGGCGATCATTGCTTTCCGCGTCTCCCTATCCTTGGTGGCTCTTAGTATGTTTTCTCCTGTTACACCACGCAACCTCCGTTCCGTCACCCACCTGCTCAGGCCCTTCAAATATGTTATCCGCTGCCTTCCTCTGTCTCTTTTTCCTTCTATCTTCTCCAAGCCCTCCTTCCTCATTGTATGTCCCAGGAACTTCAGTTGTCTCTTCCTGATGATCACTATTAATTTTCTTTTCGTTTCTATCCTTTCCAACACCTAATCATTGCTCACATGCTCGGTCCATGATATTCGCAGTATCCTTCTGTAGAACCTCATTTTCGCTGCTTCAAGTTTTTTTCTTCATCTTCGATGATATTGTCCAGCATTCACTGCCATATTGATGAACTGACATCACATAGCAATCTCGCACTCTCTTTTTTGTTTCTAGTGAAATTTTCCTGTGTCTTAATACTTTACTCAGCTTCTGGAACGCGTCCTTCATCATGCAAATTCGCCTTCGGATCTCTGTGTGGCACTTTCCATCTCCTGTTAGAACACGTCGTTAGTATTTAAATTTTTGTACTTTGCTTGATTCTAGTATCTCCCACCTGTATTTGGCATTTTGGGTTGTTCTTTTTGCTGATGACCATGCATGCAGGTTTCTTGCAGTTTAATTGGAGTCCTTTTTTGTCACTCTCCTTAGCTACCTTCTCCCGAAATTTGATGTTGTCTGTTTCCTTCAGGTAATCATTTTTTTTTTCGATTAGTCAAAAGGATTTTCGCACTGGCTTGCGAATTTGTAAACAATGAAGAGAAGCAATTTGCATTTAGTTTCTAATCATCACAGAGTTTTGCAATAGATATACGATAAAGGAGAGATTTAAGACTTTAATGATCTAGAGAAGCATCCTCTTAAGAGTCCGTTCCAAAAAGTAGCAGTTTGTGAGAACTTTTCAAGTAAATGTACACTACCGGTCATAATTATTAGGCAACTCCAGTTTTTAAAAAAAGAAATTATGTATTTCATACTACTTTTAGTATTTATTGCCAAATGGATAATTCTAAATGAAAATAGAATGTTTCTTTTGTTATTATTACATTGCAAAAGTTTTACAAGGCAGCCAGGAATCCATTGCTTCGGCCAGCCAATATGAAGAAGAGACAAGCATGGGGAGAGAGCACAAAAACTGGACACCAGAACAGTTCATTTGATGTTCATGTTATTGTGCAGTATTAAAAATAGAATCATTCTATTATCATTTAGAATTATCTATTTCGCAATAAATACTAAAAAATAGTATGAAATACATTTCTTTTAAAAAACTGTGGTGGCCTAATAATTAAAGCCGGTAGTGTATATCAGAAAAAATGGAATATGAAGAATATTCATATCTATTAAAGCGGTGTCCTCATGAGTCAGTTCTAGAAAATAGTGGTTTAAAATAATATTTTAAAAAAATAGGACACTGCTTTATTAGATATGAAGAAAATTCATATCTAATAAGGCGATATCCTATTTTTTAAAATATTATTTTAAACCACTATTTTCTAGGACTGACTCATGAGAGGATGCTTCTCCGATCAATACAGTTACATCAACCAAATGCATGCGACAATTCTACTCCAGTAGCTTCTTTTCTCGCGCTTCCCGCCTGTGGAACTCCCTTCCATATACTTGCTTTTCTGACGGCTACAACAACAAGGAATTTAAATGCAAAGTCATTTCTCATATCTTTGCAAATGTCTTCACACCCTTCTCTTACTCTTTCTCTGACCCCCCGCCTGTAACTGGTTCGTCTTTCTCTTCACTCTCCCCTTGCCTAAATTTTACTCTTAAGTAACCACCTGCGCTTCAGTGGCGCTACTGCCTTGATTAATATATATATATATATATATATATATATATATATATATATATATATATTAGCAATGGTAAGTAAATTTGACTTACATCCATTAATATTTCTTTCAGTCTACGGTTTCGCTTTAACTGGAAACAACTATTGCTTTTTAGTCTTTCGTGCCAACGTCGAAAGAATCTGAGTTCCAGGACCATGAATTAGTTTTAAAGCTTTGATTATACCCGAACAACGCCGGACTATACTGCTAGTATGTAATAAAGTAGTGTCCTATTTTTTAAATATTATTTTAAACCACTATTTTCTGAAACTGACTCATAAAAGGATGCTTCTCTAACCATTCCAATCTAAACCTGTTCAGGTTAAGGATTAACCGATATCTTCCCCACACACCGATCTAAAATGTGTCTCTTACTCTCTAACCCATCACTGTTTGCTGATAGAATGAGACGCCGCATAACCGTTCACAAGTTTCGTTCTTGAGTTCGCTGACGGCTCTGTAAGATGGCAATGAACAAGAGTAAATGCTTAGTCTTCCCCCACCTCTCTCTCTCTCTCTCTCTCTCTCTCTCTCTCTCTCTCTCTCTCTTCAATTTAATGTGTCATCTACTGTAAATAAGACAGAGTGTTTTGCTCGTAAATTCTTTTTCAATTCTACTCCGGACTCATCTGGAATATATCTATCTGATTTTTGCCCAGAACAGTTTCTGATGCGTGATATGCACTTAATTTCGTCTACGATTTCTGCTATCGTTTCTTAACTACAGTACGATTGAAAAGTACCTCCCTATTTTAAAATACTCATAGTTTATGTGTTATCTGCAATTTTTACAAGAAATGGATATGAAAGGAAGGCGTTTAGCATGAGGTTTTATTTAGAATTCAATGTGGGCACCAGATTTTGCTCACAGCTTCTCGAGGTTCCTACTAAAAACTCTTGTATTGAAGACATAACTCATTGTACTCGCCCTCTCTGTTGTATAACCTGGAGAACAACGATGAAGATTGTCTTAACCGAGAACGACAAATACGTATATATAAAAGTATAAAACTATATTTTTGTTTTCGTCGGTGAAGATTGTATGGAGAAGAAGTGGCTAGAGGGAGATTTGGCACACACGCAGGAGCTGTCGGGGAGTTATCTGTTCTCTTTCTTTGTTCTGTTCTCTTCTTCCCTGTCTTCTGTCTCTTCGGCCAGAAACCTGCTAATTACTAAACCTGAGACTTTTAAAACCCCAACTTTTTGCTTTTTCGGGTTGTCGGTTAATAAATGTCAATTATATCTTTGTCGGCTATTGTTTTTCAAGCCTTTGATTTCGCTTGTGTTTTCTGCTTTTTATGTCAATCATATCTTTGTCAGCATTTGCCTGTGTTTCTCTCTTTGATGTTGCACCTATCACCACAATTCACAGCTGGAGTATATTTTTGTCAACCATAATTTTGCCGGTCAAGTAATATATTATACGTCAAATTCTTCCAAAAACTTGGTTTCGTATAGTAGACTTACTCCTTTAACCAACACCAAATAAAAGAGTCAGGATTACAGGCTAGTAACTCGTGCATAAAATAGGAAGTTACTTTTCAGTCACCTTGTAGATACTCTAAAGGCTTACGCATTCGACAGTATCTTTGCAATTGTTCAAAATAAATAAATGGCTGTTCTCTCTAAACTTTACAATGAATGCTTTGATAATTTTTACTTACCAGCTTGTTGAAGGTTGTCTGCTGTTTCCGTTTTCAAGAACTCTGTGGAACCTTCCGACCTATTACTTCATTTTTGCAAAGTTTTCGAGGCTCGAATTAACGTCAGATTGTTTAATCTCACTTCGCACTAACTTATATCGAATAAACAATATGGCTTTCGTTTATCTAGATCTGATGTCTTAACAGCTATCACTGAAGCTCGGGATCCCTCTTCGGATGTCCAAAATCCGCTCGACAGAGTTTAGCATTCTAGTTCTTTCCACTATGTAATCTTTATTAAAGCAATCTTTATTAATGCAATTTTTTTCTAACAATTTGCATAATGAAGGACGTATAGAACGGACAAGTGTAACTTGTAACTTATTAACGCAGTGGGTTCCTAGGTTTATGTGATCTTCTCCAATGTCATCAGTTCGCAGTTAGGTATCTATGAAGTACAGTAGGCCTCCGTTGGTCAGGGTTGACCATGGGTAGCATCCTAGTTGTCTGCTTGGCTAAAGCATCGGCGTTTGTTTCTATAGAAGCCGATGCGGAAGTGACAGCCTCTGTTGCAGAGGATGCATTTATGTTGTTTCTGTCGGAGCTGTCACTTCCCTTTCTGCGAACCCGCCTCTCCATGGCGGCTTGTGTCAGCTGCACCTCACTTGATTTGAGTTGTTTGGCTTGGGTTCCTCTCTACTTAGACCGATTAACTGCCAAGATCTTCCATGACTCCGTGTGGATGACCACAGTCTTCATGTCGCGTTTTACGATGTCACGAGACTGCAGCTATGACCACCTAGTAAGCCTTCTTCCAGAGGCCAGCTTTCTATAAAGGAGGTCTTTTGGGATGCTACCGTCTAGCAAGCGGAATCTGTGCTGTTTAAGGAGTGTGAACAGACTCGCGGGAGACAGGACATCAGTGTTGAGCAACTTGTCGTATCATGAGATTCCCAATATGTGGCGGATACTTCTCACGCGAAAGGTGTTTAGACGCCTCTCTTGCCTAGTGTACGTGGTCCATGTCTCTCTGCCGTATAGAAGTGAGCTGATGATCTATGAAGATGATACAGTTATTTATAGATTATCGGAAATTGATGGATAGTACTGCTGTGGAGAATCATCGAAATTTGAATTAGTTCAAGTTAGTATAATTAAGATAACTAGTCCCGTGACTTCCTAGAGTAGTAAGGGAACCACAGTACTACAAATGGTAGATTTGCTAGAATTAGTATCTTGGACAAAATAGTCTGACGAAGTTCAACGCTTTTTTTAAGCTTGTTTAAACTTATCTTTCTTCTAGACCGGTTGCCACACAAGGCTATAGGTTCAAGTCTACCCTACTATTTACCCATAGCCACAATTCTTTACTCCACCATACCTACCAAGTAAGTATAATACAAGGATAAAATTGTTGGAATGAACAGTAGCAAGTTCGTTTTATGCCCATTGTTTGAAAGATAGGCTCCAAAGAGCCCGAATGATACTTGATACCTCATCAATAGGCTACTAATTGGAAATGAGGGCCAAACCAATAACCTCACTTCTCAATTTGACATCTATGCTGAGGGCACAATCATTTACTCCTGTCTCGTTTCTTATCCTGATCAGTCCGAGGAAGTTAAACAGGCGGCTGATATCAAAAACGATAATCAGTTTGTTGTAAACTGGAGCAAAGAATGGCTTGCTATTTTTAACGCCTCCAAAACTAAACTGCTCTCTATTAATAATCAGACTGAGTTAGATAGATAGATAGATAGATAGATAGATACATACATACATACATACATACATATATAAGGACAGACAGACAGACAGATAGATAGATAGATAGATAGATACATACATACATACATACATACATATGAACAGATAGATAGATAGATAGATAGATAGATAGATAGATATGAACAGACGGAGATAGATAGATAGATAGATAGATAGATAGATAGATATGAACAAACTGAGTTACATACATACATACATACATACATACATACATACATATGAACAGATAGATAGATAGATATAAAAAGATTGCGATAGATAAAAAATCAACAGAGGGTTGATAAGACATAAAAACAACAAATCAATCAGCAAACTACTTAATCTTCAAGATCCCTATAATTTTTATAACTAACACAAAATTCTTGTTGGTCATATTACCTAATTTAATATTGCAACGGACTTCTTCTCAAAGATGAAAGAGAGACAGCTGGTTCTACAGAAGGATGCTGGGAATACCATGGACCGAACATATGAACATATAGGTTTGGAAAGAATAGAAACGAAAAATCAAATTTTACATAATATTAGGAAGAGACAGTTGAAGTTTCTGGGACAGATATTGAGGCAGAAGGGCTTGGAGAATCTGATACTCATAGATCAGCTCGAGGGGAAGGGAGATTGGGGAAAGCTATGCGTAACATACTTGATTGGGTTGAAGAAACGGATTGCAGAGCGGGGTTTGAGTAGAGTGACATGGAAAAGTTTGCTAAAAGCGATAAGTGATAGGAAGGTGTGAAGGGCCATGGTCGCCTACATCTTGAAAAGGAGACGCGCATAGAAGAACAAGAAGAAGATGTATGATTTTCCTATGAAATGTTAGATGATTTACGTCAACCCAAAAAGGGCCTGAGAATGGTTAAACCTCCGCTGCCTTTGGGTTCTATCCGAACTCGGCAAATGCTATGAGGTAAATCAGTACAGAAAATCCGGAGTGGTGTTCAGAAGGCGGAAGGGTCTTAACACAGAAAATCTTCCAGCAACGCCTGCAAAAAAGTAGGTCCTTGATTTAATGTATTATATTCTTTTGGATCTTGTCAGTACAGCCGAGAGCTGGGTTATCTTGTTGGGTCAGTGAACGACCTACGTATACGATCACCTAAGCCAGAAAAAAAAAAAAGATGCCCACTAACAATATCGCTATTGTTATTTGCAAATATTACTATTGAATTTGGAAATTAAAATTCAAGACATCATCTTTACTGGTACTCCTCATAAAATACTAGATTAGTACAGTTTTCCATGTTCCGTATTAAAATGAAAAATATCTCGCGAATAGATATAAATCAACAGATATCAGATTCACACTCTTCGCTAGTTTATTGAACCGGAGTTGTTTATCCAATGTTTCCGTAGTGGCCTGGGGTAGTAAATGGCTAGTAAATTTCAATGCTTCTAAAACGAAGCTGTTTTCAACTAACCACCATAGACAATCGCATCTACCTCCCATTAGCATGGGACAGGCTAGCCTCCCAGAGAGTAAAATACTACGCCTCCATGGCCTTACACTTTCGGCGGACCTCAAATGGAATGACTATATCGAATCCATTGCTACATCTGCCGCTATGAAAGTCGGCTCTCTGTGCAGGGCCCGGAAGTTTTTCCCACCTGAATCTATTCTGCACATATACAAATCTACCATCCGCCCGTGTATTGAATATTGCTGCCATATCTGGTCGGGTGCCCCTGCTGCTCTCCTTGGGCTTCTTGACAAAATACAAAGGAGGATCTGTAACGTGGTTGATACTGACTTGGCAGACCGGCTGCAACCACTTTCTCACCGGCGTGATGCGGCTTCCCTGTGCCTCTTCTACAAGTACTTTCATGGCTTCTGCTCCGATGAGCTTAGATCACTGGTGCTGCCTAAGCACGAATTTACACGAGATACTAGATTAGCAACGAGGTCCCACCCTTTTACAGTTAAACAGATAAGATGTAACCGTAAATTCTACTCCAACAGCTTCTTTTCTCGCGCTTCCCGCCTGTAGAACTCCCTTCCACAAGTCTGCTTTCCCGACAGCTACAATCTCCAGGTTTTTAAATGTAGGGTCAATAGACACCTCCTATCACCCTAACTCCCAATTATTCTCAGAACACTCTCATCTACCCAACCCTCATTCTCGGTATCCTTACCCGCCTATCACCCACCCTCTGACATTTCCTATATTTAACCATTCTCGGTATCCCTACCCACCTATCACCCACCCTCTGACATTACCTATATTTAATCATCCTTTCTCCACTCTATGTAGCCCCCTGCGCAGTAGTGGCAGTGACATGCCTTGCTCGGGGTGAAACGCTTATAAAAAAAAAAAAAAGGTTCCTTCTAAAGTTTAATTCAACTCAGTCAGTTAAGTGCCATACGTGATACATGCTTTAGCCGATCATGTCTCGAAAGAGACATGACTGACTGGGCAGAAGATTATACTGCAGTAGGTTGCCATTATTTTCTGAGGTATACTGATTGCCAGCCAAGACTATAGAATTTAATCTCTCCTGTTATAACCGATAACTGGAGGGAAGGGACGGTTTAATACCTTTCCCAGAGGTATTTGTATGTAAGTGAATGCCATGAATATCAACTGGAATTTGAACTCGGCTCCCCGATTTGTCGTTCTGAGTCGATATTCACAGCACCACAACGTACATCTTCACTGGTACTCCTCTTAAATTACTAGATTAGTATGTCTTCAAAATTCCGTTTGTTCTGTATTAAAAAAAAAGAATATCGCGAAAAGAGATAAATCAACAGATATCAGTTTTACACTCTTCGCTAGTTTATTGAATCGAAGTTGTTAATCGATTGTTTCCGGTTTAGAATTGGGTTTCCGGTTCCTTCTAAAGTCTAATTTAACTCACGAATCCTAAAATTTGAAATTTAGTACATATTGTCTTTTGTTTTTTTTTTATTTTTACCCCAACAGGAACAGATTGCCAATCACTTAGCTAATACACCTCCTATGTTGGTTCAACAGGAATAGAGGTTAATCTCTGGTTTCTTGTTTAGGATTGGGTTTCCAATTCCTTCCAAAGTCTACTTCCACTCTTTGCACCTAATTTTTCATCCTTAAATTCGAAATTTAATTTACTACTTATTTTTTATTTAATTTTATTTCTCGCCTGGGTAGGAATAGAAAGGTTCCGTAGTCACCGGCTTCACACCTCCCCGATCTTTTGAACAGGGGTAGAACAGTGGTTCTCAAACCGGGGTCCGTGGTCCCCTAGGGGACGAGAAGGTGTTTCAAGGGGACCAAGAAGAGGCTTCTCAGTTGAAATTATTGGCTATTTGAGATTGTTACAAGTCATAATGGAAGCGCTGTTGTTGGAAAGGGAGATTGTATCTTTTCATCTCCAACTCTTCCTTATTTTTTTTTATAATTATATCGCCCCAAGCAAGGCATTTTACTGCCACTGTTTTGCAGGGGGTTACATAAGAGGAAAGTTATCAGAAAGAGTGAAAGTTTATAGGGAGTGTCAGGGAGTGAGTAAGAGAAATATGAGAATACTGATGAAAGTGGAGTGGACGGAGAAAGGAGCATGAGAGAGAGAATGCAGGTTAGTGATATACGAGGTGACTATTGACTTTACATTTAAATTCTTGGAGATTGTAGCTGTCAGGGAAGCAAGAAGATGGAATGGAATTCCACAGGCTGGAAGTGCGAGAAAAGAAGCTGTTGGAGTAGAATTTGAGTTTACAATTTATTGGTTTTACAGTAAAAGAGTGGGACCTAGCTGCTAATCCTGTGGCTGGAGTAAATTTACATATAAGGGGCACCAAGTTCATCGGAGCAGAAGTCGTGAAAGTATTTGTAGAAGAGACACAGGGAAGCCACATTGCGCCGGTGAGAAAGTGACTGTATCTGAGGTGCCAAGTGGGGATCTATCACATTACATATTCTTCGTTGGATTTTGTCAAGGAACACCTAGGTGGATAGCAGGAGCACCCGACCAGATATGGCAGCAGTATTCAATGCACGGGCGGATGGTAGATTTATATATGTGCAGGATTGTTTCAGGCGGAAAAAATTCCTGGCCCTACACAGAGAACCGACTTTCTTAGCAGTGGATTTAGCTATGGATTCTATATAGTCATTCCACTTGAGGTCTGTTGTGAGAGTTAAGCCAATGAGGCACAGCGTTTTGCTTTCAGGGAGACTAGCCTGATCCATGTTAATGGAGAGTAGGAGCAATTGTCTGTGATGGTTAGATAGAAGCTTCATTTTGGAAGCATAAAAATTCACGAGCCATTTCTTACTTCAGTCCGCCAAGGATGGGAGGTTCTTTTCAAGCTCGACAGCGAGGTTTACTTTGTCAGCCTCAGCAGATTTTTGATCGATGCGAGAGTAAACCGTAGTGTCGTTAGCGTATATGCCTACTTTGGATCGTATTACATTTGGGATATCGTTAATGTAGATAAGAAAAAGCATATGAACTAGAACAGAGCCTTGAGGGACACTTGCGTATGATAGTATTGGGAGGCATTTCCGTTCAATACTACCTTCATTCTGCGATTTGAAAATAATGACTGGATAAGGTCAAACAATTGTCCAGCTATACAACCTCGCAGCTTGAGTAGTAGGCTAGTATGCCAGACTCTACCAAATGCTTTTGAGATATCTAGGGCAACAGTTCGGGCGTCACTGTTCTTGTCGAGAGCCTGGTGTATATAGTTAGTGATGGTCGTGAGCATATCAGCAGTAGACTTGGTGAAGCGAAAGCCATACTGTTTATCAGTGAATAGTCTGTGGGCTTTGAGATGCTGAACCACCTCGTCGTTAATGATGGATTTACCTCTTTTTGCCTTTTGTATATTTTATTTTTATTTCTTGAGTCACCTTCCTTAGTTCTATTTTTACCTTTGCTTATGTTTTAGTTTTGTAATAAGGGGAAAAGCCATTGCAAAGGTACGCTAATCTATATGAAGAAGAAGAAAGGTGGTGAGGTGAGGTGAATTGCGTGATTATATTTGAATTTCTTTTATTACAGTTGTAACAGTGATTTCAAATTATAACCGGCATCAGTAGATAAATAGACCTGTAGCAGAGGGAGTTCAGATGGTAAAAAGTTTTGCTCCAGACTTCGTGGAACCGGCTATAGTTCCTCACCACTGGTCGCCGGACATGTGGCCGCTCTCCTCACCCGACTGCAGCACCCTTGACTATTTCTTCTGGGGCGTGATCGAGGTCAAGAACAACAAGCATGCCTACGACATGGTCTCTGAAAGCTGCCATCGTGGAGGCGTTCGCCGCTATGGACAAGGAGACGGTCACCAAAGCATATGATTCATTTCGCGCCCGCCTTGAGATGGACGTATGTAGTTTTGATTCTTATGGTTGCTATTTTCGCAATGAATAACTGATTTCCGAAAACTGTTTTCTTTCAATAGAAATTGGTTGCGATATTTTGAATAAATATTTTTGGGGCTGTTATTTTTTGAATAAATATTTGTTTGCCAAAAATGTTTTCTTTCAGTTTCACACCTATCGCCCGGTTCACACTCCACCCACGTCTATTGAACAGGTGAAGAGGCTCATCTCTTGTTCCTTGTTTAGGATGTGGTTTCCAGCATTCTCTTTTCCAATCTTTTCACTCTTTTCTTTTTTTTTTCCAATTGGAGTAGATAGACTAAACTATCACCCGGTTCACACTCCACCCACGTCTATTAAACAGATCAAGAGGCTCATCCCTTGTTCCCTGTTTAGGATGTGGTTTCCGGCTTTCTCTTTTCCAATATTTTCACTCTTTTCTTTTTTCTTTTTTTCAATTGGAGTAGATAGACTAAACTATCGACCGGTTCACACTCCACCCACGTCTATTGAACAGGTGAAGAGGTTTATCCCTTGTTCCCTGTTTAGGATGTGGTTTTCGGCTTTTTCAATTTTTCTTTTTCAATCTTTTCACTCTTGCGTAGCCCCCTGCGCATCAGTGGTGTTACCGCCTTGCTCGGGGTGATATGATTAAAAAAAAAAAGAAAAAAAAATATATATATATAAAAGGGTCTGCGAGCCATCTAAAATATTGTAAATATGTTTTTGCTATGCAAAAAATGCTAAAATAATTTGAGAACCACTGGTGTAGAGATTCATCTCTTGTATCCTGTTTAGAATTGGGTTTCCGGTTTCTCCTAAAATCTACTTCAATTTTACACTCCTAACATCTCCGACAGAAATCTGAAATTTTATTCCCTAATAAAATCTTGACATCTTTAATTTTAGAATTCTTCTTCTTCTTCTTCTTCTTCTTCTTCTTCTTCTTCTTCTTCTTCTTCTTCTTCTTCTATG
>JBBBDQ010002071.1:77500-85000 GCA_037127315.1 Ascarosepion bandense
GTGTATCACGTATGGCACTGAACTGACTGATGTGAATAACGATAAGGTTTTGGAGAGAATGCAAACAAAAAGGAAACGCATTTAAAATAAGAAAAGACAGCTTAAGTTTCTGGAACAGGTTTATGAGGAATGAAGGTTTGGATAATCGAATACTCACGGGGTAGATAGAGTAAAGGAGATACATACTTGATTGGTTTGAGCAAGTGAATGGCGGAGTGGGGTCTGGGAGAGATACCAAGAGAAGAGTGTCAAGAGTAACAAGGGATAGTGATAAGTGGAGGTCCCTAATCACCTACATTCCGAAGGAGAAAAAGATAAATAGTTAATTAAATATTTTCTTATATCATATCTTATGGTTTATTTATTGTGTAATTTCTATTTAATGGTTTGTAGTTTATTTGATTTTCAGGTATTAATTACAGGAATTTAGGTTTTAGTTTTGAGTTTGAGTTTTGTTGAACGGCATATAAACCTTTGTGGGTTATTTAATGCCAAAAAGGTGGGGTTTTAAGGTAATTTTTTAATGTTCGGTTACAGTGAAAGTTTGATTTAGTCAGATTTTGATGAAAAATATTTTTTTTAAACTGAAAGATGTATATTGGTGGTAATAATTATTTCCTTCAAAAACGTATTATGGCAGTATTTTTCCTTTAAAAATGTATTGTTGGCAATAATTTTTCTTCAGAAAAGTATATTTTGCTATAAAAGTCTAATTTTATGCATATCTTCCTTTAAAAGTGTGTTTTCATACTTCCACATTGCTTTGACCCCAGTTTGGGGGTTAACTATTTGCCCATAGCTGGGACATAGTTGGGACGGCTGCTACCACCCCGGGACAGAATGGACCTGAAAACAAAAACAATTATGAGGTGGTTCCATGTTCCTCACAACCTTCCAGTCAGAGGCCTTGCTGCCGGATGCAGCTTACCGTCATGCCCAGGACCGTATTCAAGACGAAACATCTCAGATCATGATTAAACTATCAAAAATTCAAAGAAAGATAAGACGTTGTGGTGCAATGAATATTGGCTCGGAAAGTGAAATCGGAGTGCCGAGTTCGAATTTCAGTCGAATTCGTTGCATCCACTTACGAGCAAAATATATTTCTATAAAAGTCTATTTTTATACTTTCATAGTGTTTTGACCCCAGTTTCGGGGTTTAACTATTTGCCCATTGCTGGGACCCTAACAGGTGCTACCACTCCTGGTCAGGGTGGACCTGGAACAACAGCAATTAAGAGGTGGTTTCATGCTCCTCACAAACCCACAATCAAAGGCCTTGCTACTGGATGTAGTTTACCATCATACCCAGGACCGAGATTAGGTTTGTTCGTTTGTATTTGTTTGTGCGTGTACGTGTGTCTTTATATGTGGAGACGCAAGGACAAATGTATATATTTAATACTTGTTCGTTCATTTAAACATTTTTATTAAGTTTATATTATAAGTGTTTAATTTATTTGTTTATTTTTAATTAGTGTTTCGATACCAAAGAAAGTATTTATTTATATGACTACCTTTTTTCATTATTTCAGTTTTTTCGTTGAAAAACTTATTTTAGTTTCTAAATCTGATTATTGCTTATTTTTCCTCTAAGCATAGTTTACAATTTGTATTAGGGCCGCGTTTTAATAATTTACCATTTGATTTTGGTGAGAATATTATTTTCTTTTTGGCTCCATCTGTACAGGGATCGATGATTAAATTGTCGCCACTTTATATTTTTAATTTTTTTTTTTTTTTTAATCATCTCACCCCAAGCAAGGCATTCCACTGCCACTATTGCGCATGGGGCTAAATAGGGGAAGGTAAACAGAAGGAGTGGTTAGACGTAGGGAATGTCAGGAGGAAGGTGACAGATGAGTAAGGATACCGAGAATGAGGGTTGGGCAGATGGGAAGAGTGTTTGATAGAATGGGAGCAGGTTAGTGTGTTAGGAGGTGTCTATTGACCTTACATTTAAACTCCTGGAGATTGTAGCCGTCGGGAAAGTAATCGTGTGGAAGGGAATTCCACAGTCGGGAAGTGCGAGGAAATAAACTGTTGGAGTAGAAGTTGCGGTTGCATTTTATCGGTTTCACTGTAAAAGGGTGGGATCTAGTTGCTAATCTAGTATCACGTGCAATTTCGTAATTACGGGGCACCAGTGATCTAACTTCATCAGAGCAGAAGCCGTGAAAGTATTTATAGAAGAGACACAGGGAAGCCACGCCGCGCCGGTCGGAGAGAGACTGCAGGTGGTCTGCCAAGTCGGTATCTATCACATTACAGACCCTTCTCTGAACCTTATCGAGAAGCCCGAGGAGAATAGCGGGGGCACCCGACCAGATATGGCAGCAGTATTCAATTTTCTACATATGCATTGTTTGTTTTTGTTTTTGTCGGGTGGGGTGAGTTGGGTACCGTCCATGCGAAAAAGAGAACCATGACGTAATTGATTTCACCAGAAATTTGGAAATAGCATTCACGCCGGAAACTCTAATACGAACTTTGCAATGTCTTCAGGCGTCAATCTGAAAAAAGTGGAAAGGATTTGAAAAGAGTTCGATGAGTCTAATGGTGATTACGAAGGTGCAGCAGCTCGGAAAACACACTCTAATCGTTCTGAAAAGAAAAGAACTTCCGAAATTTTTGGTGAGGGCCTCAGACTGGAGACCTACATCAAGAACCATGAGGAGGTAGTGCTGCCCTGGCTGAAGAGGGTGACTGCTCTATATTTGGCAAAAAGACTTTTCACCGTGCCACACAAGCAGAAGATCCCTGTTATGTCTGTCGGACAACTTTTGAAAGCACATCACTTCTTACATACGGCCACTTAACTCCCCAGACTGCAATCCTCTTGTGGGGCACAGTTGAGAGAGAGAGAGAGAGAAACAAAATTCTGTATAACACCAAAAATGAAATGAAAGGAAATATTATGGCAGCATTCACCAACTTAAAAAAGGAGAGCGTCCAGAAGAATTGCAGGAAATTCTGAAGTCGTCTAGAGGTTGAGGTTGAACACAATCTCAATTTTTATTGAATAAATTTATTCTTTAGTATTTCAAGATATTTTTATATAATTGTGGTAAACGAAGCTGCTATCTATTAACCATCACAGACAATCGCTACTACCCTACCCCCATTATCATGGATGAAGCTCTTCTCCCTGAAAGCAAAACACGGCGCCTCCTCGGGTTAACTCTCACAACAGACCTCAAGTGGAATGACTATATAAAATCCATAGTTAAATCTGTAGCTAAGAAAGTCGGTACTCTGTGTAAGGCCAGGAAGTTTTTCCCGTCTGAAACCATCTCGCACATATTGAATACTGCTGCCATATCTGGTCGGGTGCTCCTGCTATCCACCTAGGGGTCCTTGACAAAATCCAACGAAGAATCGGTAATGTGATCGATCCCGATTTGGCAGTTCAGATACCGTCACTTTTTCACCGGTTCAATGTGGCTTTCCTGTGTTTCTTCCTCAGAAACATTCACGGCTACTATTCCGATGAACGTAGCTCACTGGTGTCCCCTATGTTTAAAAAAAACTTGAAAGGATCAAAACTAACTAAACTCCCTTAATGTCTTCCTTATTGAAGCAGAAAACTAGCAATCCGAAGGTATAATACAATAAGAAAATGCTCGATACAAAATTCAGCAAAAAGTGAATCAAAATATACTTAACAAATAAGCTATAGCACCAAGCTACCCGGATTTCAACTGTAAGGTAACTTCAGGCAGAAGAACTTCCCGGGTAGTATTGTTCGATAGCATATTTGCTAACTATATATATATATATATATATATATATATATATATATATTATGTGATTTTTCATCATATTTAGATTTCTGCTATGGCCGCACTACCAACCAAGTCTGCGGGAAGACTTTAAGGCAGGTCGTGGCGTGTTGTTATGGCTCCATTTCATGTTTTTTCTATCTTCCCCATCATCCCTAGCGTTACATAGACAAAGTTCTCCTTAGTCTGTGGGCTGTACTTAATAAGACAATTTTTTGTATATCTCTTAAGCTGGGGTTTCCAGGCATTCTTTCAATATGTTGTTTTGTTCCATTTTTTATCATTCCAAGTGCACCTACTATCACTGGCACGATTCTTGTTTTCAATATCCACATTTTTTCTATTTCAATTTCCAGGTCTTTATATTTTGACAGTTTTTCGAATTCCTTGGTTGCTATTATTATTATTATTATTATTATTATTATTATTATTATTTTATTATTATTATTATTATTATTATTATTCCATTCTGTAACTTAAAATCTATAAAGTTTCGGTGTTTAATACACTATCATCAAGCAGATGCCTGATGATGGTGGATTAAAAACCGAAACGTTATAACTATTAAGTTACAGTATGCTATAATAATAATAATAATAATAATATATAACCCTATAAAAATCAGTACCTTCCAACCCTTTCCTTTACTAGACCTAACCTCTGGACTTAGCCTTTTTGCTTATTCTCTCTTTATAAGTTATTGAGAATGCATGTCTTAAAAAGGCATGTTGAAAATGGCTATTTCCCCGCTAAGTTTTAACTGAATTTACATATAAATAAACTGTTGAATGATCATTTCAACATGAAATCCCTAAGAGAGATTTCACATCTCATCGACAACTACCACATTTCAAAATGAAATAAAAAAGAAATAAAAATGAAGGTTAAGAATTTGTACAGCTAGACAAAGCCAAATTTTCCATTTTTTTCACTTACAACTCTATCTAAAAGTAAAATCTAAAAATAGACGTTCATTGCTAACAGATTTTTTTTTGTGACGTCAAATTTTTTAATTCTTAACCTTCATTTTTTATTTCTTTTTTATTTCATTTTGAAATGTGGTAGTTGCCGATGAGATGTGAAATCTCTCTTAGTTTTGAACATCGAAATTTATTTTATTTTATATATATATATATATATATATATATATATATATATATATATATATATTGGTAGGTAGGTTTGTTGGCTCTTGCTTAAATTTTCTGTATATATATATATATATATATTCTTTACTTTCGTATAAATATCTGTGGGGTGTACTTTCATTAGTATGAAATATATATATATATATATATATATATATATATATTTGTGTGTGTGTGTGTGTGCGTGCGTGTGTGTGTGTGTGTGTGTGTGTGTGTGTGTTGCTTAACTTTTATGATCGACCGAGAACTGGTGTATTCAAGGTGATATGATCGTAAGCAACGTTGAGCCTGGTCAGTACTTAGATGGGTGACAACTTGGGAATACCAGGTGCTGTAAGCGTTTATGGACGGATGTGCGTTGTGCTGCAGTGGATGTCGGCTCGAAGTGTGAAATCGGTGAGCTGTGTTCCAATTCCAGTCGAACACTCTGCATTCACTTACGCACTGGCATCCTTGGAAAAGGTATTAATCCGTCATTTCCCTCCAGTTATGGGTTAAATAACTGAGATCTGCTGTTCCTGCAATCTGTGGCGAACTTCTGCACCGATTGTTCCAAAAAGTGTAGATGGTGCTACACATGCTTTCACAACTCAAAGCAATTCTTTGTGTGACAGTCTAACTGATTTAGAAACTCTTACGTCGAAATCGACGGGAGAGTCCATACATAATATATATATATATATATATATATATATATATATATATATATATATTAATGCAGGTTTCATTGAATAATATAGACAAGTTCTGTCTATTAATTTTGTGTAGGATCCGTTCATACCGTCTGATATACTTGATGGTGATATCGTTGAAAGACAAAAAAAATCACAGTAATTGTTGATTTTTTTATCAGGTCTAAGCTTTCGCCTCACATAAGCCATTATCAAGGAGTAAATATTAACACACAGTAAACATAGAACATTTAAGCTATTAACAATAAAGAGAATTAAATTGAAAATATAAGTCCACCCTACCGTGGCGGATGGCCGAAGACAGTGACAAAATAGTGGCGTTGTGGTCCCTGATCTAATTACAGTCATTTGAGTACGTTATTGGAAATATCAAAATTGATTGTATATATATATATATATATATATATATATATATATATATATATAAAGTAATCTTATCAAATAAAAAATAAGCCCTTTCCGGCAGGATAACTATTCTTCATAGTCCCTTAGCAGCAGAAACCGTATAATATTTTTTATCTTTTTTATTTTATTTTATTAAACACTGAAATTGAGAACAATTGTTTATATGCAAGACTATAGGAGAACTGTTCTTTACCAGCACGTTTCGTCGCCCAATGATCTTTCTCACGATAAATGGAAAGATTTTATTTTGTAATTTGTATTTATAGATTGAAATAAACCGGCGTTAAAATATATATTTAGCCCCCACTTTAAATTTGCTATGGCTTTAAAATATTCTTAAATCTAATTATAAATGGTAAGCTAAACTATGGAAGATGCTATGTAATTTAATGTCCAATGAGCAGAAATGATTAAGTATTGTTGTCATTGAAGTATTTTTTACTGTAATTATTATTTTTTATTTTACTTTATTTTGTGGAAATATGTATTTACTTTTTTTTTTAAATAAATGCCTTGAGTCTACGGTTTTCTTTAAATATTTTTTATTTTTTGTATTTATACGACTATATATATACACGTCAGTTGGCGACTATATATATATATAGTCGCCAACTGACGCCATTTCGGTCGGGTTTCAGTCCTGGATAAAAAAGCAATCGGAGTCTGATGCGCTGTGATACGGGAAACAGATGTCTTCGGATCACAATATATATATATATATATATGTTTTATGTTTATGTATGTTGGTTTTGGTTAAGTTGTGCAAGAATAGATACTTGCACCCTGAAGAAAAAAAGCATTAGACAGTATATATATATATATTTTGGGGAAATTAGGTTTTTGAATTTGTCCAGCGTCTGTAATATTTAAAAAAATTTTTTTCTTTAGTTTCTTTCTTTTTCCCTCCCTTCCTTCTTTTATCTCTCTTACCACCTTTTTTCCGTGTTGCTTAAACTTACGTCGATTTAACACGGCTGTCTGTTAATTTTTAGTTACATTCTCCCTTTCTTTTGCGAACCCAGACGATGTCAATTTTTTTTTCTTTTCTTATTTATTTGATTTTATTCTATCTTTTTCTTTTTCTTTTTCGTTTTCTTTTTCTTTTTCTTTCCCTTTATTTTTATTTTTATTTTATTTTATTATTTATTTTTTAATTTCTTTGCAATCTATTTAAAAAGGAAAAGTAGACTAATTTTTCTCCAGTTTCTGAAAGGTTTTTTCTGTTGCTGAGGTGATGTGTCGTCCCCCGTGGGGATCTTCATATCGAAATGGCCATTCAACATCTTTGAATTAATCCTTTTTTAATATATATATATATATATATATATATATATATATATATATATATATAAGAGATAATAACTGTACTCGTGTCGAAAAATCTTTGAAGGATCTACGAAGAAGGAAAAAATGGTTATAACAAAAAGAAAGAGTTAAGTACATGAACATCAGTCAAAAGAGTTCGGACCGAGT
>JBBBDQ010002071.1:90000-122500 GCA_037127315.1 Ascarosepion bandense
GGGGGCTGGGTAATCTTTGACCAATGGCCTGAGCGTATGAGCTCAGGTTCCCCACGTTAAAAACTAACCTTGACGTGCTCCAGTGAGGGAATAGGGTAAACCGAAAGTGTAGGATCTGACATAGCGGTAAACTACATTTTGTCTCTAAATTGTGTCTTTTTCTTCGTAACTGAAAAAAATATTGAGAAGTGGTCCGATCTCGATAAATAGCTACCCACAGCAGTGCGACTCTCATTGCACTAAAGACAGGTATCTGTAATAATACCGATATGAGAGTAAAAGACGTCTATTGAACAGGTGAAGAGGCTCATCCCTTGTTTCCTGTTTAGGATGCGGTTTCCGGTTTATTCTCTTCCAATCTTTTCACTCTTTTCTTTCTTTCTTTTTTTTCAATTGGAGAAGATAGACTAAACTATCGCCCGGTTCACACTCCACCCAACGTCTATTGAACAGGTGAAGAGGCTCATCCCTTGTTTCCTGTTTAGGATGCAGTTTCCGGTTTTCTCTCTTACAATCTTTTCACTCTTTTCTTTCTTTCTTTTTTTTTCAATTAGAGTAGATAGACTAAACTATCGCCCGGTTCACACTCCACCCACATCTATTGAACAGGTGAAGAGGCTCATCCCTTGTTTCCTGTTTAGGATGCGGTTTCCGGTTTTCTCTCTTCCAATATTTTCACTCTTTTCTTTCTTTATTTTTTTTCCAATTGGAATAGATAGACTAAACTATCGCCCGGTTCACACTCCACCCACGTCTATTGAACAGGTGAAGAGACTCATCCCTTGTTTCCTGTTTAGGATGTGGTTTCCGGTTTTCTCTTTTCCAATCATTTCACTCTTTACTTTATTTTTTCAATTGGAGTAGATAGACTAAACTATCGCCCGGTTCACACTCCACCCACATCTATTGAACAGGTGAAGAGGCTCATCCCTTGTTCCCTGTTTCGGATGTGGTTTCCGGCTTTCTCTTTTCCATTCTTTTTACCCTTACGTAGCCCCCTGCGCATCAGTGGCGTTATCGCCTTGCTTGGGGTGATATGATTAAAAAAAAAATAAATCATTAAACACCCTCATTTATTCAGAAGAGCAATAGGGACGGCCATAGAATTTGCCGACCCAGGAAACAACTTTCGAAACAGGCTAACATTTTCTTCGTTATGGCCAAATTTTAGTCCTTTATAGCTCTAAATGATTTTTTTCATTCTGCGTTTTCTACTAAATCTTGTTTTGCCAACCATTTATTTAAGCTCTTTCTTCTTCTTCAATGTGCCGTGTCCCTTCAGGCGTGGATGATCATGGGTCTCCACAATTTCCGGTACTTTGTAGCTCTTAATGAAATTTGATATTCTGTTATTTCTCCTAAATTTTGTTTCATCAACCATTTTCTCAAACTCAATTTTCTTCTTCTTCAATGTGCCGTGTCCCTTCAGGACGTGGATGATCATGGATCTCCACAATTTCCAATACTTTGTAGCTCTTAGTGAATTTTGTCCTTCTTTTATTTCTGCTAAACCTTGTTTCGCCAATTATTTACTCAAACTAACGTCGGTAATGCACTGTTTTCCTTTTTCTTTTTCCCCTCAATCTCTCTTGTGCGTATCAGATTTTCCAAGCTTGATTTCCTCATTATGTGTCCTAGACATTTAATCTGTCTATTTATAAAGTTCAGTATAAGTTTCCTTTTGTTTCTATTTCTATAAAACTTCAACCCCACACTAGGTCTGTCATCGTCAATGATATTTTAGTAAACATCAGAATGCCTCAGTACCGAAAGCAAGACCCTTATATTCTAAATTAGTTTGTCAATTTTGAAATAATTTCATCGCACATATACATTTATTATTTTTTAATTATACGCGCCTCACTCTAAATTTATACTTTTTTAAATTTAAAATTTACTAAAAAGAAATTTACTGTTCCCCATATTATTTGGTATTTCGTTGAAGAGAGAAAGTTTTAAATTATTTATTTAGTGTTGAAAATATTCCCAATATAACGCAAGACTCATTAATTTCCGAAATGACATAATGAATATATAATTATTTTATTTACAGTACAAGCATCAAATACAGCTAGTCCTTTCCCCGGCAGAGAAATATTCCCTTTCAAATAGATATTGTTGTATTAAGCGTATAGTGTCAGCGCAAAGAAGAAACCACGAATGTTTAAGAAATAGACAATTATACTAACGAAAAAATACAACAAACGGTAATAATAGTCACCTGCAAAGGCATACTCTAGAAGAGGAAGGGTGATTTATGACTTAGTGTGGCAACGGTCTTTGACGGGTCTCCTTTCAAGATGTGAGGTCACGTCTCGGTGACCGTTGTGAATCTATGCTGTGAACCGACCGACTACCGAATAATTTTTTTACGGGATTTTATGTACTTTTCTTAGGCTCAGATCGTCTTCAAATTTTATTTTGATTCTACAGGCGGGAGTGGGTACTATTAGGTGGAAATTTTGGATGTTATTTTTCTTTAAGTGTGTAAGTAAAACGTAAGCTAAGTGCGGAGCCTATGCGCAGTTGAACAAAGTTTTAATTCAGTTTTAGTTCGGGGTGTTTAATTCCGGCCAGGTGCGTTGTGGTCCAGTGGATATCGGCTCGGAACGAGAAGCCGGGGAGCCGAGTTCGAATTCCAGCTGAATCCATTGTATTCACTTACGCGCAAATACCCTTGGGAAAGGTATTAATCCGTCTCTTCCTTCCAGTTATGGGTTCTATAGCCTTGGTCGGCAACCAGTCTACCGCAGAAAGCAATGGCAACCTACTGCGGGATAATCTTCTGCCCAGTCAGTCATGTCTCTTTCGAGACATGATCGCCCAAGCGTGTATCGCGTATGGCACTTAACTGACTGACTGTGAACATTTTGTGTAATATGAATCAGAAGAAGATCTGGTTTTAGGAAGATTATAACAATATTTTAGACAGACAAATTATTTTTTTTGATTTTGTTTTTAATGTATTTCTTTTGCTTGATTAACGGCATAGCAATTCTTTAGGGGTCATTTAATGTACGACGTTTAATGATAGATCATTCTATTTGTCTATATTTCTGAGATGAGGTAGTATTTACACTATATAAATTATTTGGACTATTGTACTCATCTTTGTTGCCATGTGTACGACATTTAATAACAGATCATTCTATTTGTCTATATCTCTGAGATGCGGTAGTATTTACAGTATTTACATTATTCAGACTATTGTCCTCATCTTTGTTGCCATTTGTACAACGTTTAATAATAGATCATTCTATTTGTCTATATTTCTGAGATGAGGTAGGATTTACAGTATTTACATTATTCCGACTATTGTCCTCATCTTTGTTGACATTGTACGACCTTTCGGCCGTTGTTCGCTCCGGTCTTCTTCATATCTTCTTTATGTCCATTTCGGCCTTCGTCATTCTTCTTTTATATCCACTGGGCCATGTGAGATTAGTTCCTGACTTGACTCTTATGAGTTGTGAGTTCAATACCAGGCTACAGCAGTGGTGAACAAGTAACTTGCAGGGTTACAGGGAGATAAGTCATGATTCCTATCGAGGCTTTACGCAAGGAATGAGGATGATTTACCCCAATGATTGTAATAAAGGGTTGGGTTCGAAATTGTTAATACTTGAAGTAGACCGTGGCGTACAACGGCCGAAACGTCGTACAACAAAGATTTCTAAGATATTTATATTTTTGTATATGTTTGATATCAGTGTCGCAGATTTGTAATTTGTATTATAGGCTCATTCTTTTGCTGATAACTATGTATTTTCACTTCATATAGTTTGTCTTTCGTCCTTTTTTTCTCTTTCCTTCTTTATTTCTGAATTCCTAAAATTATCTATTAGTAAAAATTGAAAAAACCGTTTTTTTTTCATCGAAAAATCAAAAAGATAAATGAAGAAAAAAAAGATGTTCATAGGTAAAAATGAGTTTGAGAATCACTTGTTCAATGGAAAGTCTGTGTATCAAAGGACAGCATAATTTTCCGCAGGTCATTTGATGATGTCAAATAATTATTTTGCTTCTTCGTTTGTCTGCTTCCCGTCTTGATCAAACATTTCACAAAGCGAACCTCGTTGCTGAGCTTGAAAAGAACTTCCAGTCTGTGGTGGACCGTGTTAAGAAATGGCTCATCAATTTTAATGCTTCCAAAACGAATCTACTATCTATTATCCATCACAGTTAATCGCTCCTAACCCACATTAGCATGCATCAGGCAAGTCTCGCTGAAAGCAAAACACGGCGCCTCCTCGGGTTAACTCTCTCAACAGACCTCAAGTGAAATGACTATATAGAATCCATAGTTAAATCTGTAGCTAAGAAAGTCGGTACTCTGTGTAAGGCCAGGAAGTTTTTCCCGTCTGAAACCCTCCTTCACATATATAAATCTACCATCCGCCCGTACATTGAATACTGCTGCCATATCTTGTCGGGTGCTTCTGCTATCCACCTAGGGGTCCTTGATAAAATCCAACGGAGAATCTATAATGTAATCGAATCCGACTTGGCAGCTCAGATATTGTCACTTTCTCACCGGTGTAATGTGGCTTCTCTGTGTCTCTTCTACAAATACTTTCACGGCTTCTGCTTCGATGAACTTAGCTCACTGGTGCCCCCTGTGTATGAATTTACTGGAGCCATAAGATTAGCAACTAGGTCCCACCCTTTTAATGTGAAACCAATAGAATATAAACGCAACTTCTCCTCCTCATGTTCTTTTCTCGCACTTCCCTCCTGTAGAATTCCCTTCAATTTACTTGCTTCCCCGACAGCTACAATCTCCAAGAATTTAAATGTAAAGTCAATAGCCATCTCCTATCTCACTAACTTGCATCCTCTCTCTGATGCTCTTTTCTCCCCTCATGCTACTCTCATCAGTATTCTCATCCTTCTCTTACCCATTTCCTGACACCTCCTATAATCTGTCCTTCTGTCTCATAAATTTCCTCCTATGTAACCCCCGAGCACCAGAGGCAGTAAACTATCTTGCTTGGGGCGACATGATTATAAAAGATAAAATATCTACTCGTTAAAATTCATTTAAAACCGAAAATTTTGGGAGATTTGAATTAATAAAGATATGAATACACATATATGTTATTCTGTTTTCACAGTTGAATAAATGGTAGATAATTATCATCTTTTTGCATATAATAATATGTGTGGGTATAATTTCTAGAGGGGGTGATATGTGTGATTTATCTCGCAGTTTTGTTAAAGTTATATCTTAAAATATAGTTTCAATTTTCAGAAATTGTAGGATATTATATGGTTCAATATCATGAAAGATTACATTCATGTTTGGTTGTTTAGTTGACTGTGCTTTGCAATATATCAACCTCTTTGGGTTATGCCAAAATCAGGAGCACTTGAGGAGCTTGGAACAAGTTCTTAGTTGCAGTTTTTCCCAGGTCCACCCTGATCCGGCGTGGTAGCTCTTGTTAGGGTCCCAAATAGTGAACCTAAAAATTAAAATTGGAACACTGTGAAGGTATAAAAATATGTAAAGAACACGGAATTAAAAGTAGCTCTCTTCTCTTCGGCGGATGTATGTTGTGGTACAGTAGATATCGGCTCGGAACGAGAAGCCGGGGAGCCGAGTTCGAATTCCAGTTGAATCCATTGTATTCACTTACGCGCAAATACCCTTGGGAAAGGTACTAATCCGTCTCTTCCTTCCAGTTATGGGTTAAATAACAAGACAGATTGGGTTCTATAGCCTTGGTCGGCAACCAGTCTACCGCAGAAAGCAATGGCAACCTACTGCGGCATAATCTTCTGCTCAGTCAGTCATGTCTCTTTCGAGACATGATCGCCCAAGCGCGTATTACGTATGGCACTTAACTGACTGACTCTTCTCTTTACTTTTTACAAAAATTCACAATCCTGTGTGAAATCTTAATTTTGACTAATAGAAACAAAGATTGACCCATACTAAAGGAAAAAAAATCAAAGTCAAATTTCGCGATCGTATGCTCCCTCTACATGAATTTACTCAAGGTACTAGACTAGCGGTTAGGTCCCGCCCTTTTACAGTAAAACTAATCAAATGTAACCGCAACTTCTACTCTAGAAGCTTTTTTTTGCTCGTACTTCCCGCGTGTGGGATTCCCTTCCGTATACTTGCTTCTCTGAAAACTGCAATCTGCAAGAATATGAATGCAAAGTCAATTGCCATATCTTCTTGACTCACATCCTTTCCATGACAACCCTTGAATCATGTCCTTCTTCCTTTCCACTCGACTATCATGCGGCCCGCTTCACACCTGTATTCTCATTCTTTTCTTACTCATTCTCTGACTCCCTTGTAACTTGTTCCTCTTTCTCATCTCCCACTTCTTCTATAACCCCCTTCGCACCACTGGCAGTTCTGCCTTGCTTGTGGTGAAATGATTAAAAAAATGTTAAATTAATTGGCAGATGTGAAGGAGATTAACACCACCTTTAAATTTGTTGTTTTCCTTTTTTTTTCAACGTAGTCTTATCGATTATTACAGAAAGTTTCCAATTATCAAAAAAAAAAAATTGGAAAAGTGATTCCAAAATGGTGGATCGATTTACTATAACGTTGTATGAAAAACTGAGCCCAACTCAAATTGTTTAAATAAAGAAATTTTTCTAATTTTTTTTTCACTCGGAAAGATTAGGCTGTAATCGATAAGATTGCACTGAAAAAAGTAAAAAAAAAAATGAAAAACAACAAATTTAAAGGTGGTGGTAATCTCCTTCAGATCCGCCAATTAATTTTCTAACCAATGAAAGGGAGCGATTTGCAAAACTGAGAGGAAAGTTAACAATCCAGATTGAAAAAAATAATCTCTAAGAGGGAAAGAAAGTGAAATCAGTCAGTCAGATGGGAGCAGAGAGAAGAGAGGCTAAAATGTGACAAAAGAAAGTTCAAGCCTGACCCGAATTTAGGTTCCTTTGCACATTCGTCCTCCTTTTATTTCTCGAATGCTAATTTCTTTATCTATTCTTCTTTCTCGCTATTCTCACAGTCAACAAAGAAGACGACAACCACAAGAACAACGACAACAAGATACTTCAACTGACTCCTAAAAACTAACGTCCGATAAATACAATTTGCTTTATTGTTTCACATTCATTTTCACAATCTCGCCGGCCATAAAAAGGGAAAGGAACACTTAAATAAACACATTCAAAACTTACAACTAGAAAGGCTACTTACAATTGAACTCTAGATCCACTTAACTCTATACTTCTATTTCTCCTTGAACATTTAAGTCTTACAAATTGATGTTACTCTGTTCAGATAATAAAAAGTGAAATACTTTTGTTCTTCCGCATTTCAACCTTCTGATAATTCTGATGATGATTACAAATAACCTTTAAATTGTGGCTATGTTTGAGAATTGGCCTTTACCAGACATGGTCGACCGCCCTTGTTTCAAGTACATTTTTATAGTATAAATACCAAGATTTCAAAGTTAAGAACCAGCAACAAAATTAGATATTTGTAGTAAAAATACCATCAATACATTTTTAAATTTAAAAACCAGTAATAAAAATACATTTTTAAAATAAAAATACCATCAATACGTTTTCAAGGTTAAAAACCAAGAATAAAAGTACATTTTTATAGTAAAGATAACATCACTACGTTTTTAAAGTTAATAAAAAATATTAAATTTTCGGAGGCTATAGGTAACAGACACACACGCACACACACACACACACACACACACACACACACACACACACAAAGTTCCATTTATAAATAAGTTTAGATAATTTTAATTTAAATAGGCATTGTTGGTTATTTTTCTATAAATTTTAGACTTTTAATGGGATTCACTATTTGCTCATGGCTGGGATCCTAACAGGTACTACCACACGGAGTCAGGGTTGACCTGTGAACAACAACAAGTAAGAGGTACTTCCATGCTCCTCACGATCCCAATATCCGAATCATAGTTCTTGCTGCCGGATGTAGTTTATCGTCATACCGAGAACAGTGAAATTAAAAGGCAGAAATTGAGATTTATGCTACGGAAACATTATTCACTTTAGACTTTCATTTAATTTCTTTTCGTTAGTGTTTTCTGAGAGAATTAAAAGTCCTACAAGAATTCATTTTTGGCAACCACATTATTAAGTACGGAGATGACAGATGACACTCTGTTGAGTAGGGTGACACAAAAAAAACGGTCCTCACCAAAAATCGAATAACTTCCAAGATTTTGTTTAGATTGACACAAAACTTCAACTGCATTAGGTCAAGCGTGTTTAGCAGACATCTCTAAAGTTTCAAATTTGTACTACAAAAACTCTTTGTTTCACAGGCGCTCAAAAAATGTTCTCCAGATGAGCTCCCCGCCACTGCAGGCACATTTACATCTGGCGGGCAAAGTTCTCGATGACCCACCCGGATTCCTCCCTTGGGATTGCTCTTATTGCAGCTGTGATTCCTGCCTTCATGTCAGTGATAGTCTGGGGGTTGTTGCCATACACACTGTCCTTAAGGTATCCCCATAGAAAAAAATCTGGAGGATTCAAGTCCGTTGAATGCTGCGCCCACTGCGACTAATCAGTCGGTCAGGGAAACACTGCTGTAGCCATGCCAATGATTCGTTTGAGGTGTTGTGGGTGACACCATCCTGCTGGTATATTATCTATTCTAAAGTCTATCAAAAATTAAATTTCGCCATTAGATGACATATAAGAGCTGATATGCTAAATAAATAAACTAATTCAAACTAATGGCGGCTTACGGCCATATCACGTTAAATACACTGTTTTTTTCGCTCGATCACCGAAGTTAAGCAACGTTGATGGGTGGCCGCTTGGGAATACCAGGTGCTGTAAGCGTTTAGTGACGGATGTGCATTGTGGTGCAGTCGATATCGACTCGGAATGAAAAATTGGTGAGCCGTGTTCGAATTCCAGTTGAATACACCGCATTCACTTAAGCACTGGTACCCCTTCCCTCCAGTTATGAGTTAAATAACAGGTTAGGACTTAGGAACCCTGCCCTTAGAAACAAATCCCAATGAATCTTGATACTCGAAAAGAAAAAAGATTTTCTAGACACAAAACTTATATAAAAACAACAATAAATTGTTGAAAGCAAAAGGTATTACCAGCAATAAATAAATAAAATTTAGTTGGCAATAAATGACCCGCCGAGGTGTTGATATGCCATAAAAACAAAACAACCAAACCAAACCAAATCAATCAAACTAATGTTGAAATTTAAATTTTTGAACGCAATCAATTGCCTTCAACTACAGAGAACATGTACTGTTTCTTATTTTTCTACAAAATGTATTGTCGACTTTTATAACACTCGGCGTTGCTCGAGTGTTATAAAAGCTTTAAAACTAATCCATGGTCCTGGAGCTCAGACTCTTTGGACGTTGGCACGAAACACTAAAAAGCAATAGTTGTTTCCAGTTAAAGCGAAACCGTAGACTGAAAGAAAAATGAATGGATGCAAGTCAAATTTTGATTTTCTGGTATCAATATCATATAAGTTTTTTTCGTTGTAAACTGAATTTTGAAGGCTAAATAAATCCTCTGAGTAAATAGTATCATGGCTGAGTCTAAGAACTACAATTATACTTACTTAGAGCCAAACCCGAAGCAAAAACTAAAATAAAAAGGCTGAAAAAAATACAGACATACAGGCAGATAAACAGACACACACACAGAAACATCTTGCCTTTTATATATACATATTATCGATTTTCTGCACTATTGTAGGAACTGTAATCTTGAAACTTCTGAATATCATTTTTTATGTCTTTGTGTATCAAATTTGATTAAAATCGGACCACTCCTTCTATCACCCGATTTTTTCGATTACCGATTTTCGATATTTATCGGGGGTACCTCGACACAAAACCTAGCTAAGAAAACTCGCAGACGCTTATAGTACAACTGTGTAAATTATCAAGAAAATCGGTTCAGCCGTTTCGGAGTCTATAGGTAACACACACACACACACACACACACACACACACACACACACACACAGTTCCATTTATGAATAAGTTTAGATAATTTTAATCTAAATAGGCATGTTGGTTATTTTTCTATAAAGTTTAGACTTTTAATGGGATTCACTATTTGCTCATGGCTGGAATTCTAACAGGTACTACCACACGGAGTCAGGGTTGACTTGTGAACAACAACAAGTAAGAGGTACTTCTATGCTCCTCACGATCCCAATATCCGTATCAGAGTTCTTGCTGCCGGATGTAGTTTATCGTCATACCGAGAACAGTGAAATTAAAAGGCTGAAATTGAGATTTATGCTACGGAAAAACTATTCACTTTAGACTTTCATTTAATTTCTTTTCGTTAGTGTTTTCTGAGAGAATTAAAAGTCCTACAAGAATTCATTTTTGGCAACCACATTATTAAGCACGTAGATGACAGATGACACTCTGTTAGTAGCAGTCACAGAAAGGAAACTAAAAAAATTCCTACGGAACGTGATGCAGGAAAGCGAGAAGAAAGGACTAAGCATAAACCGTAAGAAGATAATGCATGTTAGCACATGATACAAATTGGAAATATCGACATGAAGCATGGACAACAATTTAATTATCTGGGAAGTGATTTAACAGAGAACAGAAATTATGACAATAAAATCTGAGGTATATCAGGATAACAAAAGATCCTTTCCGAAAGCTAAGCAAAGTATTAAGAAACTGGAAAATTTCATTATAAAAAAGAAGCAATTACTAGACTGTAACATAAAATAAAATTTATTTTTTAAGCTTTGTGGATTAAAGTGATCATTGTCTACAGTTATGTGGCACTGAATGCTGGACAACCTCATCATAGATGAGGAAGAGACTTGAAGCAACAGAAAGAAAGAAAAGAGTACTGAAATATTATATTCTACCAGCTCCACATATATGGCCGTGAATGCAGGATAATCTCCCCACAGATGAGGAAGAGACTTGAAGCAACAGAAAGAAAGAAAAGAGTACAGAAATATTATATTTTACCAATCGCACATATATGGCCGTGAATGCTGGATAATCTCCCCACAGATGAGGAAGAGACTTGAAGCAACAGAAAGAAAGAAAAGAATACAGAAATATTATATGGTACCAATCCATTATATATGGCCGTAAATAGTGGACTTTCTCCTCACAGATGATGAAGAGACTTGAAGCAACAGAAAGAATGAAAAATGTACTAACATATTATATGGTACCAGTCCCTCATATATGGCCGTGAATGCTGGACACTTTCCTAAGACTTGAAGCAACAGAAACTTGCTTCAATAGACGGAAGCTGAGGCTACAATGGACTGAACTTGTGAGCAGCAATGAAGTTTTATAGGAATGGAAGCAAGAAAGGACCCTTAATCTTAACACCAGAAAGAGAGTTGAAATTTCTAACACATATAATATTGAAAGAGGTCATGTAAAACCTGATACTCACGGGTCAGATTTTAGACAAGAGGGCCAAAATACAAGGTTTAGAAGGTATAGCAAAAAGACAATATTTACTTAGAGCTACAAGTGACATGTAGTTGTGGAGTCCCATGTTTGCTAACTCTCTGAAGGGACATGGCACATGAAAGAAGATGTTAGAGTGCTGTTTGAATTTCCTTGTGAAGAATGAGCTTTTAATAATTTGTGGCTAGTAATTTTTTTATTTTATTTTTCTAGCTTTGACATTGTATGTATCAATAGCTAGTACAGTTCTTAGTGATTGTGTAGCACCAGACAACAATGTTCAAAGAAGGGTGGTCACCGCCAAAAATTAGCATTCTTAACTCGCTCAAATTGCTCCCGAAAAGAAGATACATTCGTAATTCCTAGTTACTGTCAATGGCCCTGTTCATAATCGATATTATTAAGGGTCGTTTTTGTTTTTATTTAATTATTTTTCCAAATGAAAGCTTCCATTGTTTCTTTTGGAGGTGCGTGTAATAGTGTTCTCAACACATATTAAGTCCCCTTAGTAAGCTTCTCTTGCGAGATCTATTCAAATGCCAACACTTAAGCACGCTATTGCCTGAAATAAAAAAATTAAATCGAAAAATGGTCAGTTTATAATAAGCACCTGATGATTGCATAGGCATGAAACTCTGAATCGTACCTTAAACGTAGGATGATAATATACACGCCAAAAGTCTGCCTCCTTCTACCGAGCGCCCATAGCTCAGAGGTAGAATCGCAGACTGACGCTAATTCGGTCGGGTTTCAGTCCTGGGAAAAAAAAGCAATCGAATATTTAACCGTACAGATGAGCTGTGATACAGTGAAGCAGGTCTGTCTGCGGATGACTATATATATATATATATATATATATATATATATATATATATATGACGAGGTTAAGAGGCTCATCCCTTGTTCCCTGTTTAGGATGTGGTTTCCGGTTTTCTCTTTTCCAATCTTTTCACTATTACGTAGCCCACTGCACATCAGTGGGTTACCGCCTTGCTCGGGGTGATACAATTAAAAGAAAACGTCCATGTACCCTCTCTGAAGATGATAGATAGATAGATAGATAGATAGATAGATAGATAGATAGATAGATAGATAGATAGATATGCACTTACTGAGATAGATAGATAGATAGATAGATAGATAGATAGATAGATAGATAGATAGATAGATATGCACTTACTGAAATAGATAGATAGATAGATAGGTAGATAGATAGATATGCACTTACTGAGATAGATAGATAGATAGATAGATAGATAGATAGATAGATAGATATGCACTTACTGAGATAGATAGATAGATAGATAGATAGATAGATAGATAGATAGATAGATAGATAGATAGAAACTGAGAAACTGCTTCATTGATAGATAGATAGATAGATAGATAGATAGATAGATAGATAGATAGGGCATGTGTGAGAGCGAGAGAGAGAGAGAGAAAAGACAGAGATAGAAATTTGACAAGGGAGGAAAAGAAGTGGCTCGTTAATTCTTACGCTTGCATTCGGCTGGTAGATAAAGGAAGGAAAAAGTCATATGTAATGAGATAGATCGATAGATAGATAGATAGATAGATAGATAGAGAGAGAGAGAGAGAGAAAGAGAGAGAGATGAAGAGAATGAGATAGATAGATTTATTTATTTATTACAGTAATTCAAATACTGTTTTCCTCGAAAGAGACAAAGATCTCCGTTATTAAAAAAGGATTGGCAAAATATTGGCAATAGCGTATTTTTCTCTTCAGCTTTGTGCCAATCAAAAACTTACTTAGTAAAATAAATATTTTTAAGAAATCTCGTATGCGAGCCGAACGCTGAAAAAATGGAATGTCGGGAAGCCACAAATCAGACGATATCTACAGCGGTCAAAACTTAGAAAACTTCACCCGACACATTTATTAAAAAATTATTCAAATGATGAAAGTATTTTTCGGAGATTGAATCTCGAAGCAGATTTAAGTAATACACATGGCAAAAATATCAAAAAAATATCTCGATGCACTGTGAGATTTTTTTTTATTCTTCATATCAGACGAACAAAGATAACGTTAAAAAGTAACGTGTTTTATTTCTCTTGGACTGAAATATGGACTAACAATTGGAATTCCATCAACATGAAGTCAAGTCTTCGCACCTTAATATTTGCCACCTCATCTCTCAGATCTTATCTTGGACAGTTCAGATCACACACGCACACACACAAGCACACATACATATGTTTTGACAAGAGTCCACAGATATATATATATATATATATATACTATTTACACGCTCTCAGACCCTGATTGAGCACTCTGGACGAATGATAGACTTTGAAAAAACAGTAGCTACTCTAGCATCTACTCATCGCTCATTCATTCAGTAATGAATTAGAGCGCTCTAACTACTGTCGTATGCTAAAAGTCTTCCTCCTTCTAACCGTACTGATGAGTTGTGATACAGCGAAACAGAACTGTCTGCGGATGACTATATATATATATATATATATATATATATATATATATCCGTAAATTCTGATAAAATTTAGAGGAAAAATAACCATTTTCAACATGTCATTTTAAGAAAGCATTCTCAGCCAGTTTGAAAACAGAAAAGTGGGAAATTCTAAGCCTAACGGTTTGCTATAGTAAGGAAGGGGTTGGGGAATAATGGTTTTTATAGGGTTAAGCTAGCGGAATTTTAGTAGTAATTTCTACTTTGACAGTGGGAGATTTGTGGCTCGACCCTTGAGTTAGTAGTGGTAATACGGTAGTAGAAATAACTGCTTAGCCAAATCTTTTAAAAAGCTTTATTGTGACTAATTGGAAGAATCGGATCATATTGTAATTGATTCTTATCTCTATGACGATACATACTAATGATCTCCCTTGCGTGTTTGTAAGACTGAAAATTGAATCCAAATCAAAAGCGAAGATTTTTTTAATCATTTCACCCCAAGCAACGCATTCTACAGCTTATGACGTGCGACTTTCGCTTCCACTGCCCTGTACGCACGTGTTCGTCGTTGTTTTGAAAATCTTTCATGCAAACAAAATAGACTACTACTATTGTTCGTTCGCGAACTGTTTAATACACTTAATATAATTTTCATCTTTGATAATGTTTAACAATACACTTTTATAGAAATATAGACATAAAATAGGCTTTTATCGAAAAATATAGATTTTTGCAGTAAAAAAATATTACCAACAATAGATTTTTCAAGGAAAAAAGTTATTACCAGAAATATATTTTTGAATACAAAACTGGAAGACATCTTCAATTTTCTAAAATAAAAAAAATAATAATTATAATTGTTTTTGTTTTTTTTATCAAAATCTGACTAAATAAACCTTCTCACTATAATCGAGCATTAAAAAACAAACTTAAAACTCCATCTTTTTGGCATTAAATAACGCACAGAGGTGTTGATATGCCGTTAAACAAATCTCAAACTCAAACTCAAAATCTGACTAAATCAACTTCTTACTATAACCGAACATTAAAAAAGAATACCTTAAATCCACACCTTTTTGGCATTAAATAACCCACAGAGGTGTTGATATGCCGTTAAACAAATCTCAAACTCAAACTCAAAATCTGACTAAATCAACTTCTTACTATAACCGAACATTAAAAAAGAATACCTTAAACCCACACCTTTTTGGCATTAAATAACCCACAGAAGTGTTGATATGCCGTTAAACAAATCTCAAACTCAAACTCAAAATCTGACTAAATCAACTTCTTACTATAACCGAACATTAAAAAAGAATACCTTAAACCCACACCTTTTTGGCATTAAATAACCCACAGAGGTGTTGATATGCCGTTAAACAAATCTCAAACTCAAACTTAAACTCAAACTTAAACTCATACTCAAACTCCCAATGCTGAAATTAAGAGCGACAATCGAAAGAAGAGAAAATAAACTAATTATCAAAACTTTGTAAATTTTTAGCAGAACTGGGCTTAAGAGAAAAAGACAGATATTTTTAAGAAGTTATGGAGAGCCATGATCGTCAACATCCTGAAACGAAATGACACAAATAAGAAAAAAGTAAATGATGACGATGCTGGCAATAATTCTTTTATTTAGTAAATACAATATCAATTAATTTACTATAAAAATGCCTTCCTGGGTCTGACGATGAACTACACCTGGCAGCAAGGTCTCTGATCGGGAGATTTTGAGAAGCGTGGTTCTACATCTTAATTGCTCTTAGGGTCCCAGCTGTGGTCAACTAGTAAAACCCTCTAACCGGGGTCAAAACACTATGAATGTCTAAAATACGTTTTTATAGTAAAACATCAGTAATACATGTTTGAAAAAAAATAATACCATCAATATATTTTACTTTCGTAAAAAATATAAAATAAAATAAACGTCAATGAAAACTGTTCTCTAAAGTGGAGAATACAGGCCACAGCAGTGGTGAACTATTAACTTACAGGGTTAGAGGGAGATAACTCACGATTACCAGAAGCGGCACTACTAAGCATGGAATCGAGTTCATATGTATCAGTGATTGTAAGAAATGGTTCGGTTCGAAATTCCTAGCACCTGAAGAAGGCTGAAGCGCACAACGGCCGAAATGTCGTACAAATGGCAACAAAGATGAGGATAATAGTTCCCAGCTGTGGTCAACTAGTAAAACCCTCTAACCGGGGTCAAAACACTATGAATGTCTAAAATACGTTTTTATAGTAAAACATCAGTAATACATGTTTGAAAAAAAATAATACCATCAATATATTTTACTTTCGTAAAAAATATAAAATAAAATAAACGTCAATGAAAACTGTTCTCTAAAGTGGAGAATACAGGCCACAGCAGTGGTGAACTATTAACTTACAGGGTTAGAGGGAGATAACTCACGATTACCAGAAGCGGCACTACTAAGCATGGAATCGAGTTCATATGTATCAGTGATTGTAAGAAATGGTTCGGTTCGAAATTCCTAGCACCTGAAGAAGGCTGAAGCGCACAACGGCCGAAATGTCGTACAAATGGCAACAAAGATGAGGATAATAGTTCGAATAATGTAAATAGAATAAAAATTCTATTCATTCGGTTCTTACGAATATATATATACTTTTAAGTTTTGCTATATTTATAGGATAAAGTGCTCAATATCAGAGACAGAGCGTATGTGAATATAAAAGAGTGAAAATTGAAGTCAACATTCAGGGGCGACAGACTGTTTCATGCTAACCGCATTCACCAGGCCTGATGGTTGGGCTTAGCATGAAAGAGTCTGTCACCCCTGAGTGTTGACATCAATGTTCACTCTTTTATATATATATATATATATATATATATATATATATATAAGATTGAACATTGAAGTCAACACTCAGGGGCAACAGATATATATATATATATATATATATATATATATATATATATATATATATATATATACACTAAAAATCTAAAAAATCTAAAACAAGAAACATTGAGGTAGATATACCGTAAAATAAACCGGCGAACCAATCAAACTTAATAGTATTAAGGATGTAGTAAACGTGAGGACTATCGTCTGAATTATGTAAATACTATTTCATCTCAGAAATATACACAAATATCAAAAGATCGGTACGGACCCGATACCCCCAAAATATAGAGAGCAGTAAAGATGAGGACAATAGACTGAACAATGTAAGTAGTATAAATATAACCTCATCTTATAAAATATACGCAAATATTAATAGGATTTTTTATTTATTGTGAGTTTCTGTTTGAGAAATTGTTTGCGTAGATATTTTTTTTTCTGTGATTTCGAACACCTTGGCTTAAACCGCCGTTTTGTTCTTTACGTCTACAATTTGAAGATTTTGGTTTTCCGCGCTAAAAAAAAAAAAAATGGAAAAACAAAAGAAAATTCTGTTTCGATAAGGAAGTCTCGGAATTCAACTGTACAGTTACATGCTATGATTTTTTTCATACACCTTTCTTTGAATAAGAATGTAAAACCCAAGAGGCCAAAGAAAATCACCTTTTTTTTTTTTGTTTTTTAGTCAGTGTTTTCGTGTCTGTGATGCTTGGGAATTTATTTTCTAAATCCATGAAAGTATTTTTTTAATCTAAACAGATCGATAAAGTGCATTTGCTTCTTTTGTGTTTGCCCGTTATTTATTTTGTATTATTTCTTTTTAAATCGAAATAGCTTTACTTACATTTCGAGTAAATTAAACTTCTTTTCAATATTAAGAAGTTTTCTGGTACAAATTCTACTGTTCGTCAGTCATCTTTAAAACAGGAGCCCACTTAGTGTGGCCCATTCATGGAGGATGATGTTAGCAATATCCTAGATGTGACCTACTCCCCCACTGGAGCGAGTTGTGGCACAAGTTCAGTTTTTAACTTGGGGAACCTGAGCGCGTGCGTTCAGACCACTGTTCAAAGATTACCCGGCCCCGCTTACGCGGTAACTGGTCAAAAGCTAGTCTTAGCTGGCCATTGCTTCTACGCCGGCGAGCAAGTAGTGAGTATCTAGGAACATATACTACACTTTGATCCTGACCTGAACCCCCTACCCACCCCAAACCGAAGAAGGATGCAGCAAAATCTCTATTATATGCGTGGTGCCGTTAAGGATGCATATGCATCTTGCCCAAGGAAAAAAATGTTTAGTCGCCGGGACCAGTACCAAGTTCAAAATGGCTGTTGTACGGAACTCACCCTTGGAATGTGGAATGGGCTGATTCTACAGGGTTGGGCTCCCTGGAACCGAACTCCTTCGCCCATCTCAAACGATGAAGCAAAAGATGATGCAGTTTTCATCTCGGCAAAAAAATTCTAAAAAATCATACGTCTGAGATGCTACAAACTATTATGTTTTCTTTGCATTGAGTGAAGATAAAACTCATGAACTCATATAATATCGATTCTTGCCGACGTAGTCTTACTGAATTCTGTAGTCAGGATGTAAAGTTCGCATACGCAAGGTGGGGCTCTCGTCTATTTAACCCAGACGAGAATCCGCTCTTCAGCATAACCTCGTTTGAATTCCTTTAAGGTTCAAACTAACTCGATATTTACACGAGCCTCCCCCACAAAGTTAGGATGCTGCATAAGACCGATTTGAGCGCATGTGTGGAATGCCGTGGTAATTTTTCATTTTCGTCTTTTTTTTATTTCCTTTATTTTATTTTATTTTTTCACTTTACACTCACTCCTTACATTTTTCTCTCCTCTTCTTTTTTTCTTTTTTTCTTTTAATTGTATCCATTTTGGCTTCCAATTTTCTAGACATCGTAGATTTTGTTGTTGTTGTTGTTGTTCCTGTGTGTGCATGTGTGTGTGTGTGTGTGTGTGTGCTTTTACTTAACTCTCCCTTCCTGTTTTCCACCCGGTTCTTAAAAACGAACAGCCAGACTACACTGCACATCGGGAAAAGATGTTTAACCCTTGCTTCCTGTTTAGGGTCGGGTTTCCGGTTTCTTTTAAAGTCTTGTCATTCTCTTGCACTCCCAGTAGCCCCTTGCATCTTACTGTCATTATCAGTCTTGCCTGGGGTGAAGCGATATTTTAAAAAACATAACGTCTGGTGCAGAACTAATCACAACTTTTGAAAATGCTCAAATGCAGGGAAATGGTATACAGTGTGCCACAAGTTTTGCAAACAACCTTACTCAGGTTTTGAATACTAGCTATTTTTCTTCTTGATCGGTTGCCACCCACTGCTAAAGGACCCATTCTCTCCTGCTTTTTACCCATAGCTGAGGGAGAGAAGAAATTGATTCAAATATTTCGCAAGAGTATTATCACATATGTGATAATACTCTTTATCACATCTGTAAATGTAAGTAACTCGACTGGAATTCGAACTTGGTTCTCCATTTCCTCAATCCGAGTCGCTTTCTAGCATATCAGATATGTATGGTGATTTTCTAAGGCCGAAATTGTGGAACACTACTCATTTGGAATGATTCTAACGAGACAAGCTTGCTAACCATTACACCACCTTTAGGTGCCCAAAGCGTAGTTTAGATGTGGCAGAAGACCGAAAGTAAAGGACACCCAGTTAGAATCGAACTCACTACTCAATTATAATGATTAAAACGAGACAAGCTTGCTAAACATTACACCACCTCAAGGTTCCCATACCAGATATGTGTGTATGTATGTATGTATGTATGTATGTATGTTTTTTTTAATCATATCACCCCAAGCAAGGCGGTAACGCCACTGATGTGCAGGGGGCTACATAACAGTGAGAAGATTAGAAAAGAGAAAACCGGAAACCTCATCCTAAACAGGAAATAAGGGATGAGCCTCTTCACCTGTTCAATAGATGTGGGTGGAGTGTGAACCGGGCGATAGTTTAGTTTATCTACTCCAATTGAAAAAAACAAAAACAAAAGGAGAAGATTAGAAAAGAGAAAACCGGAAACCGCATCCTAAACAGGAAATAAGGGTGAGCCTCTTCACCTGTTCAATAGATGTGGGTGGAGAGTGAACCGGGCGATAGTTTAGTCTATCTACTCCAATTGAAAAAAAAAAAAAACAAAGGGAGAAGATTAGAAAAGAGAAAACCGGAAACCGCATCCTAAACAGGAAATAAGGGATGAGCCTCTTCACCTGTTCAATAGATGTGGGTGGAGTGTGAACCGGGCGATAGTTTAGTTTATCTACTCCAATTGAAAAAAAAAAACAAAGGGAGAAGATTAGAAAAGAGAAAACCGGAAACCGCATCCTAAACAGGAAATAAGGGATGAGCCTCTTCACCTGTTCAATAGATGTGGGTGGAGAGTGAACCGGGCGATTGTTTAGTCTATCTACTCCAATTGAAAAAAAAAACAAAGGGAGAAGATTAGAAAAGAGAAAACCGGAAACCGCATCCTAAACAGGAAATAAGGGATGAGCCTTTTCACCTGTTCAATAGATGTGGGTGGAGAGTGAACCGGGCGATAGTTTAGTCTATCTACTCCAATTGAAAAAAAAAACCCAAGTGAGAAGAAGATTAGAAAAGAGAAAACCAGAAACCGCATCCTAAACAGGAAGCAAGAGATGAGCCTCTTCACCTGTTCAATAGACGTGGGTGGAGTGTGAATGGACACATAAATCTAACATGTTTCACTTTTATTAAAACTTTTTCACAGAATGAGATATGGATAAATGCAGAAAAAAATTCTAGTATGTTTAAGATTTCTGTTGCTTGTTTCATTGGTTAACGGACTTACGTGTATTTTGTCTTGCAAAGCAGCATTCATGGGTAAAATTGGGTGTAAGTGTATCATGATTCTAGATTGTCTCCGCGTTTGATTTTGTTTAGCGGCATACCTACCCCTACGGGTTATTTAATGCCAAAATATAAACATTTTGAATGCAGTTGCGTGCCTTCAGCTACAGTTTATAGCTATTGTTCGTCATTTTCCTGCAAGTATGTACCACTTATAATTTTAGCGGCCGTGGAACAATGGTAAATTATTTACCCACTGTGCGGAAGCTTGGGGGTTCAGTCTCCAGCCGCGTCATGCCAATGATTTTAAAAATGGTACTCGAGGCTTCTCTGCTAAGCACTCACCAACAAAGAGAAGGATTGAGGGTAAGTGGTGAAATACAAGGATAGGAGTCACGCCCACTGCTACTTCAATTAGCAGCGAAAAAAAGTCACTTTGCTATAAATAATAGGTTTATAGTTTCATAGTGTTTATTTATTTACTTATTTATTTATTTAGAGGGTTTACTATTTGCTTATAATGCGTCGATCTAGGAATAACAACGATAAAGAGTGGATACGACACTCCTAAAAACCTCCAATCACCCGATCAGATGCCTTGCTGGCAAATGTAGTTAATCGTCATACTCAGGATATCAAATAAAAGGTGACTCTACGCCCCACAAAACTTTCAATCTCGCGATGAAAGACCTTGCTGCCAAATGTACTTTATCGTCAAACTCAGGATATCAATTAAAAGATGGTTCTATACTTCCCAAATCTTCCAATCTCCCGATTAGAGCCCTTGCTGCCAAATGTAGTTTATCGCCATACTCAGGATATCAATAAAAAAGATGGTTCTACGATACCCAAATCCTCCAATCTCGCGATCAGAGGCCTTGCTGCCAAATGTAGTTTATCGTCATACTCAGGATATCAATTAACAGGTGATTCCACGCTCCCCAAAACTTACAATATCACGTTCAGAGGTCTTGCTGCTAAATGTAATTTATTAGCATACTCAGGAAATCAATTAAAATGTGGTTACACGCTCCCCATCAGAGGCATTGCTGCTAAATGTAGTTAAAGATATCCAGTTTACAGTCTACAGCGTGAGCTTTACCGTTTTTGCAGTATTTACATTATTCGGACTATTATCCTTATATATATATATATATATATATATATATATATATTTGTTATCTGTATGACGTTTCGGCCGTTGTACACTCTGGCCTTCTTCAAGTGCTAGGAATTTCGAAGGAAACCTTAAATCTTTAGCCCCTGAAGAAGGACGGAGCGTACAATGACCGAAAGGTCGTGCAAATGGCAAGAAAGATGAGGACAATAGTCGGAATAATGTGAATACTGTAAATATTACCTCATCTGAGAAATATAGACAAATAGAATAATCTATTATTACAATGATGAGGACAATAGTCCGAATAATGTAAATACTGTAAATACTACTTCATCTCAGAAATATAGACAAATAGAATGATCTATTATTAAATGTCATACAAATGGCAACAAAGATAAGGACAATAGTCTGAATAATGTAAATAGTGACATACGACCCCATCTCAGAAATATGGACAAATAGAATGATCTATTATTAAATGTCATACAAATGGCAACAAAGATGATGACAATAGTCCGAATAATGTAAATAGTGTAAATCCTACCTCATCACAAATATATAGACAAATAGAATGATCTATTATTAAACGTTGTACAAATGGCAACAATGATGAGGACAATAGTCCGAATAATGTAAATAGTGCAAATACTACCTCATCTCAGAAATATAGACAAATAGAATGATCTATTATTAAATGTCGTACAAATGGCAACAAAGATGAGGACAAAAGTCCGAATAATGTAAATGGTGTAAATACTACCTCATCTCAGAAATATAAACATATTTACTGTTTTTATCTAGAACATGAGAATTAATTGTATTAAATATATTAAATGCTGCTGTCACATCAGGTCGGATGCCCTTGCTTTTCACCTCGGGGTTCTTGACAAAATCCAACGTTAGAATCTGCAATGTGATCGATCCCGACCTGGTTAATCAGCTCCAGTCACTTTTTCACCGGCGTATTGTGGCTTCCTGACTTTCCCCCCGGCGGCCCGGGTTCGATTCCCGGTGTGGGAACCTGGATGTGCGTTGTGGTGCAGTGGATATCGGCTCGAAACGACAAATCGGAGAGCCGAGTTCGAATTCCATTTGAATTCCTTGCGTTCACTTACGCGCAATACCCTTGGAAAAGGTACTAATCCGTTTCTTCCCTCCAGTTATGTGTTAAATAACAGGACAGATTGGGTTCTATAGCCTTGGCTGGCAACCAGTCTACTGCAGAAAGCAATGACAACCTACTGCGGGATAATGATATGCCCAGTCAGTCATGTCTCTTTCGAGACATGATCGCCCAAGCGTGTATCACGTATGGCACTTAACTGACTGAATGTGGCTTCCCTTTATCTTTTCTAAAAATACTTTCACGGCTTCTGCTCCAACGAGCATAGCTCACTGGTGTCCCCTCTGCATGAATTTACTCGAGCAAATAGGTCCCATCTTTTACAGTGAAAGCAATAAAATGTAACTACAACTTCTACTCCATCAGCTTCCTCTCTATCACTCTCCGCCTGTGAAATGTCCTTCCGAATACTTGCTCTCCTGACAGTTAGAATCTCCAAGAATTTAAATGGAAAGTCAATTGCCATCTATCTTCTTGACTTGCATCCTTTCCCTGACAACCCTTGTATCATGTTCGTTTCTCTTTCAAACTTCACATATTTTTTTTATTTGTCTCGCACTAACCGCCTGTGGAATTCTCTTCTGTATATTTGCTTCTCCGGCAGCTACACTCTACAAGAATTTAAATGTAAGTTTATATTATAGTGTGTTGCTTATCTATTCTTTTCCCGTTGTAGTGGGAGTTCGTTCTAGTGAAGGGTAGTTCTATACTGTTGCAGGTTAACGGAATTTGGCTTGTGGTAGATAGCCCACTATGTCATAAAATGATTATAAAATCAAGAAAAGCAAATTGAGTTGAAAAATAACATTTTTATATATACATATATCAATTAATGTTTTTACACTTAATTGTATACTGTTGCAGGTTAACGGAATTTGGCCAACTATAAGTCATAAAATGATTATAAAATCAATAAAAGCAAATTGAGTTGAAAAATAACATGTTTATATATATATACATATCAATTATGTTTTTACAATTAAAGTAATAACTTGAAGTATAGGTCCAACGGAGGTTAAAATGTTCATGGCAAATAAAATACTGAAAGAGATTTAAGGCTTAGGAATGTGGGGAGCGTGTAAGTGAGGAATGTCTTTGATGTAGTCGCTCCTTAGGTCAGTAAGCATTTTGAGACAGGGGAGAAGGAAAGAGGCAAGCGTAGTAGCCACTTGACTTAGGTCAAGGGGATACTGATTGCACTATTCTTCTCGAGGTCTGCCTGCTGGGGTCTGTCTGAATCCGCTTTTTATATTTTCTTTTGGATCACAGCAGCTCGTTTGTAATTTCACACTTGTATTTGATTCTGGTCTTCGCATTGGCTGATAATTAACATTCACGTAGGCTCGCGAAATGGAAATTTAATATTTGATTAATTTTTATTTTTCAACCGGAACATCTGCGCGAACCCGGATGCGCAATGACTACTTTTAGTCATTTTCTTTCTGGTCGTTATAGGGCAAACATCCTGTCCAGCGCTTTTGCTCGGTCGGTATCACCACAATATCTCCTATCAACTTAACTCGCGTCCTTTTTCAGATAATCGTTGTATCATGATCTATTGTTAATTGTCGTAAAAAGGGCAACAAAAATGAGGACCTTCTTTCAAATTTCAATTTTTTTTCTCGGCGGTGAAATTTCCTTCTGTATTCAGGGACAGATTCAAGGACAGCTATAATCCCCAAGAATTTAAATGTAAGGTCAATTACCATCTCTGATCCGCATCCTTTCCCTCATGTTCTTTTAACCGTCCACTCTACTCTCATCATACTAGTATTCTCATCCTCATCTTACCCATTCTCTGATACCACTATAACTTGTTCCTCTTTCTTATCAATCTCGCACCTGTAGTCAGTCAGTTAAGTGCCATACGTGAAACACGCTTGGGTGATCATGTCTCGAAAGAGACATGACTGACTGGGCAGAAGATTATCACGCAGTAGGTTGCCATTACTTTCTGCGGTAGACTGATTGCTAGCCAAGGCTACAGAACCCAGTCTGTCCTATTATTTGACTCATGGATAGAGGGAGAAAAGATACATTATATTATTACTTAGTAATTAGTGGAGGATCAGTTTATTACTTCGTAACTATAGAAAACTGGTCCCCCACTTTATGCCCATTATAAGCCTTAATCATGTTTCCAACTATTATATTCAGTCAATCAGTTAAGTGCCATACGTGAAACACGCTTGGGTGATCATGTCTCGAAAGAGACATGACTGACTGGGCAGAAGATTATGCCGCAGTAGGTTGCCATTACTTTCTGCGGTAGACTGGTAGCCAGCCAAGGCTATAGAACCCAATCTGTCCTGTTATTTAACCTATAACTGGAAGGAAGAGACGAATTAATACTTTTCCCAAGGGTATTTGCGCGTAAGTGAATGCAATGGATTCAACTAGAATTCGAACTCAGCTCCCCGATTTCTCGTTCCGAGCCGATATCCATTGCACCACAACGCACATCCGTGCACCTGTAGTAGAAAAATTTTATTATATGATTATTTAAAAAAAAAAAACCCCAAAAACCTTCTGGGCTGTGGAACTCTCTTCCAGCTCCTTGCTTTCCTGTCAGCTACATTCATCAAAAATGTAAATGCAGTGACAATCCCTATCATCCTTGTTTTAGAAATCTGATCTTTTATTGTCCTTTATTATCAGTAGTTACTTTAACACTTAATAAACCCTTGCGTCTTAGCAGCTTTATCATCTTGCTTGGGATAAAATATATTCTAAAGAATGAACACTTTAATTCCATAATTTCTAATTAATTTTGCTTAAGCTGTACAGTTTCTTGTTTTAAAATTTTAATCCTCTGCCCTCAAAAGTATGGGGAAAATATTTGAGAGAATTAGTAGTCATAGAGAGGATATATATATATATATATATATATATATATATATATATATATATATATATATATTCTTTAATAGTCGACGATATAATTATTGCAAAATAATAATAATAATAAGACACTGTTAAAGACTAAACATGCGGCAAGATTTTTCATGACTGTTATTAAAGTTTAATAACTGGCAGTAAAGAGAATGAGCAGAGCCGACGCTGCCTCACTATTGTTCCTAATTAAATCAGCCAACGCTAACCCGTGTGTTGTCTCTCTGTCTCTGTCTCTGTCTCTGTCTCTCTCTCTCTCTCTCTCTCTCTCTCTCTCTCTCCATAAGCGATACTGGAGGGAAATTTTGAGCACTCTGGATGAATGGTAGACTTTGAAAAACAGTAGCTACCCTGACATATACACATCGCTCATGCAGTAAAATGAATTAGAGCACTCTGGCTATTGGGCGCGTATAATGATAATATACACGCTAAAAAGTCTGCCTTCTTCTACCGAACACCCATAGCCCAGAGGTAGAATCGCCGACTGACGCCGATTCGGTCGGGTTTCAATCCTGGGTTGAAAAGCAATCGGAGTCTAACCGTACTGATGAGCTGTGATACAGCGAAACATATCTGTCTGCAGATGGCAATATATATATATATATAAAGTATAACTAATAATAAATATTCTTTGATCAATTACTCTATATTGAGCACTGTTTTAAATTAAGTTTTTGAACGCTGCTATTACTCTTTTCGTTCCTTATTTATTTGGAAATATATATATATATATATATATATATATATATATATATGTGTGTGTGTGTGTGTGTGTGTGTGTGTGTGTGTGTGTGTGTTTGTGTGTTTTCATTATAATAAGGAGGATTCTCAAATATGTTTACTACGCTATGAACTATTTTACATCAATACATATTTTTAACAATATCATATCTGTTCTCTGTTCATTTAGGAAGATAATGGTAGCGTTCTGATCGGTCACGATCCCGTGGTGTTGAGACTAGATTGACTTATCCAGAGAACAGAATTGGGAAATGTTGTACTGAGGTCTTTGATACCCCGACAACTATAAAGAATATTTCAAGAGAATCTGCCACTCTTTATTTGCTCTTCGTTTATAAGTGCCAGCATAAGGTTAACTTTGACAACCAGTGGATCTAGTTTCCGAATTTTTTGTATGGCTTTACGTCCATAACCTATTCCATGTTTGGATATTTTTACTAGGTAGCGGAAATTTTCTTTCGCCGAATTTGGATGATGCCTAAAGGAAGAAATCCCAATCTAATCAGCTATTTAAGCCATAATTAAGAGGAGGTGAATTCATACTTTTTTTGTTTTCTTTTCTTTTTTTAAGAGTGTTAGTGCGAAACGAACAAAGCATAATCAACAAGAGATCTCAATTAGCCGATTTAGCATTCGGTTTCGTTATCCGCGCATTCCTCTTCACGAAAGATTCGAAACCGGTTTCCTCACGGCGTTTTTTCTTGCTGTGAACCATACTGCTAACTAAGAACCCAAACACCCAACCACACACAGCCACGTGCGCGCGCAAATGTTAAAATCCTTTAAAACAGTTTATACGAAAGAAAGATTCAGCGAGATGTGCCGAGCGGACAGACTCAGCTGTTCCTCAGCTGACAAGGCGGGGGGAAATGTCTCTTGGTTATTTGGCTGCCTTCCCAAAATATTTTAATAATAATAATAATAATAATAATAATAAAGACTAAAATTTAATAAAAAAAAAAACGAAAGCAATTCTTTCAAAAAAAGCAGAAAACACAGTAAAGCAGTGAACAGGAGACAGACAGACAGACAGACATGATGGCTAACTTTTTCAATCAACACAGGACGATGTCTGTTTATGGCTGACAGCGGAAATTGAGGAAGAACTCTTTAAATAAATAAAATTAAATAAAAAAATATGTTGAGGACGACAGCCGCTGGCCCAGACCGGCGTCCACTCCATCGGAATGTGTTTGCTGACAAATTCATATTATGTGTCGACATGGAGTCCCGTTTGACTTCGTTGCCACGGAGGTCACTCAAGGGAGTCCCCATGAAAAGTTTACACGTTTGTTATTGTGATATTCCAGCAATTAAACAACATTTTTTTATCTCCTGCTTTAAAAAAATTTCTAGTTCTTTTTTTCTGCTTTTATTAAAATCTTTCATTTTTTTTTTGTTATTCTACTTTTAAAATAAAAAATCTTCTTGTTCTCTTTTTTTCTTTTTTCCGTTTGATTTTAAAAAATCTCTTGCTTTTCAAAACCATTTCTTTTTTCTCCTCCTTTTTTCTTCTGCTTTTTAAAAATTCTCCTTCTTTTTCATTTAAAAAATTCCTTCTTCTTCTTCTTTACTTCTTCTTCTTTAGAGTTTCCACCTCCTTTTCCTTCTCCTGTTTTTAAAAATTCTTCTCCTCCAATATCATCTTCTGCTTTTTAAAAATTCTCCTTCTTTTTCATTTAAAAAATTCCTTCTTCTTCTTCTTTACTTCTTCTTCTTTAAAAAGAGTTTACACCTCATTTTCCTTCTCCTGTTTTTAAAAATTCTTCTCCTCCAATATCATCTTCTGCTTTATAAAAATTCTTCATCTTTGCTTTGAAAAATATTTTCTTCTCCTACTTTCTAAAATTCTACATGTCCTTCTTCTTCTTTGACTTTTAAAAATTTTCTTCCTCTACCTCCTACCCCAATTTCTTCTTTCTTCTGCTGCTGCTGATACTTTTTACAAAATTTTCTTCTTTTTTTTTTCTTCGCCTGCTTTTTAAATCTTCTCTTCTTTCTTGTTTTATCTAATGCGTTTCAAAAGTTTTTCTGTTTCTTTGAATTCCTTCTTCGTTATTCTTCAGCCTTTCACAAATTCTTTCCCTTTTTCCTTCTGTTTCTAAAAGATTTTCTTCTTCAACGCCGGTCATCTTATTTTCCGATTTTCTTTTTTGTTTTCTTTGAACATTTTTTCTTCTTCATTTCCTTTTACTTTTTCTTCACGTTTTTCTTTTTTTTTCTTTTCTTCTCTTTCTCATTTTCTTCTTTTCGTATTCTTCTTCCTCATTTTTCCTTTTTTTTTCGTCTTGTTTTTCTTCATCTTCTTCTTCTTTCTCCGTTTCTTCTTCTTTTTTTAATACTACTACTGCTACTACTATCACGGTTGTTTCTACTTTTTGAATTGTCACATCTCTTTATGACTTTAGTCATGGCTATCCGAAGATGAGTAAATTGCTCTAATATCTTGAGACAGACACTCGAATGGCTTTCAATTAGTCTCGCTGCAGTTTCGAATTTAGAGTGGTCTTTCTGCTAACCGAACGACCAAACAATTTAAAAGGTCTAATCTACGCAACACTTTGACCCATAGTTAGACATGCATTAATGTCTTTCAAGGCGAACCATCTTCAGCTTCCGTCTAATCTATACAGTCGTGTAAAATCTTCTGCACAATAAAGACGGAAGCTGAAGATGGTTCGCCTGAATCGGTCCAAACTTCCACTTAACCATGGAATAACGTGTCTGTCTTAATTTTTACGTATATTTGCTCTATATGTATTCATATACATATATATTTAGAGCTCTCCTAGAAAGTTATCCTACCACTTTATATACAGGCTACTCCTTTCGATTCTTCTATATCTACACCGCATATATATATATATATATATATATATATATATATATTACGGAAATTAAGAATTTTAACGAAACTTGGTTATAAACAACCGACAATTTGAAATGAATTGGTTGAACATTGTTTTTTATCGATACTCGTATTTAAGTAGATATTTCTGCCGAATGACACACATTTTCGTAATAAAAATTTATCGTAAATAATCAGGCCAGTAGATACAAATATATAATACTGTTTAATTAAAAAACACAATATCTACTTAAATACGCGTATCGATAAAAAGTAATGTTCAAACAATTCATTTCAAATATATATATATATATATATTGCCATCATGGAACGTACTACACTCCCTATTGCCTATGTGGACTGGCTATATTAGTAGCCATATATAGTGAGAACAAGAGACACCTATGACTTGCTACAGCAATTACTAGCCTGCCACCAGATCCCCTGTATTACCGTAGTCTATTCTCTTTACAATAAGTCTCTCCTCTTTCTTCTACGCACGTGTTGCTGTTCTTTCACTCGAGTACCATCTTGTCTGTTTGTAACCGTTTTGAAGGATACAACATGAAGAGGCTCATCCCTTGTTCCCTTTTTATGATGTGGTTTCCGGCTTTCTCTTTTCCAATCTTTTCACTCTTATGTAGCCCCTGCACATCAATGGTGTTACCGCCTTGCTCGGGGTGATGATTAAAAGAAAAAAGAAGAAATATATATATATATATATATATATATATATATATATATATATATATATATATAGATAGATAGATAGATAGATAGATAGATAGATGCAAACGCTCACTTTCCAATTAAAGTTTTAGATATTTTTTCTATTCTTCCGTTTTTGATATTTCGTCCCTTTTCCACTCCTCTATTTGAGAGGTTCTTGAGCCTTGTATTCAGTGAATAAATACATAAATATACATAAATACATAAATACATATACATAAATACATAAATATACATATACATATACATATATATATACATAGCCTGCCTAACCAGTAGATAAACTACAAGTCATGACTTTGGTCCCTGCCCTGGCGCCCAATACCCGTGACCTTGTACTTAACTAAACTTAATAAATATAATAAGGATCAAATAATTCTGGATAACTGAAAACCTTAATTATTGAAAAAGAATTTAAAAAAAATCATTTTCTGAAATAAATCTACAAAAATATGTTCTGAAATAAATTTTAAAAAATCATTTTCTCAAATGAATTTAATATTTTTATAATCAAAGAGCATTTTCATGAACTTTTTTCAAACTTTTATGGAGTTTATTTTTCATTAAAACAATTGTTAATTTTTGTCTTTCTCAGTTCTTTTAATTTCAAAAATGAATATCATGAATTCTGAAATCACAAAGTATACAAAACAAGATTCGTGTTGAAAAGTAAAACCACAGAATAACTTATCAAAGATCAGTCGCTTTATATGTTACCATCGATGTGACATTTGTTAATATAACACAAACTCTTATTTAGATACCTCTATTTTTTTTAATTCTGAAGTGTTATAATGAATTCTGATGAATGAAATAGCTTTCTTGGAGCTTTAATTTCTCTTGAATTGAAAGCTAAACGATTAAATCTCATATTTCTATTAAGCAAAATATTCTAGTGTTTTCAATTATAAATTACAAGCAGTAGAGCCCGGCGTTGCTCGGGTATAATGAAAGTTTTAAGACTAATCCATGGTCCTCGAGCTCAGACTCTTTGGACGTTGACACGAAAGACTAAAAAGCAATAGTTAAAGCGAAAGACTAAAAAGCAATAGTTAAAGCGAAACCGTAGACTGAAAGAAAAATGAATGGATGTAAGTCAAATTTTGATTTCCTGATATCGATATCAAATAAGTTTTTTCGTTATAAACTGAATTTTGAATGCTAAATAATTCCTCTGAGTAAATGGTATCATGGCTGAGACTAAGAACTACAATTATACCGACTTACAGCCAAATCCGAAGCAAAAACTAAAATAAAAGTGCTGAAAAAAATACAGACATACAGGCAAATAAACAGACACACAAACATACATCTTGCCTTTTATATATATATTATCGATTTACTGCACTATTGTAAGAACTGCAACCTTGAAACTTCTGAATTTCGTTTCTTATGTCTTTGTATATGAGTGTATCAAATTTGATTAAAATCGGACCATTCCTTCTATAACTCAATTTTTTCGATTATCGATTTTCGGTATTTATCGGGTGTACCTCGACACAAAACCTAGCTAAGAACACTCGCAGACGCTTATAGTACAACTGTGTAAATCTTCAAGAAAATCGGTTCAGCCGTTTCGGAGTCTATAGATGACGGACACACGCACACACACACACACACACAAACACACAAACACACACACACAAAGTTCTATTTATAAATAAGTTTAGATATTGATTGCAGTCTCAAGTTTTTGAGCGTTTTCAATTAAATCATTAAAATTGGCCATTTTCAAGACTTGGATACATTTGTAAGCAGAATTTAATTCTCAGCTTTAAAAATGCAAAAATAAAATATATATCTGTAACACGTTATTTGAGAAAAATTAGCAAATTTAAATTTAAATTAATCCTGATTTGAAAAAATTATTACCTGTTTCACTAATTATTTCCATTAGAATGTGCGTTGTGATGCAGTGGCTATCGGCTGGGAACCAGAAATTAGAGAGCCGAGTTCGAATTCCAGCCGAATTCGTTGCATTCACTTACGAACAAATCCCCCTAAGAAAGGTATTGACCTATCAGTTTTCCCATAGCTATGGGTTAAATAGCAGGAAAGAATGGATTCTATAGATCTTGTTGGCAATCAGTCTATCACAGTAATGGCAAACTAGTGCGAGAAAATCTTCTAGTATGAAAATCTACAGCAAACGGTTTTACGAAGAATTGCATTACAAATGATTTCACTAGGAATTTGCAATGCAAATGGTTTCATAGAAAATGTATTACAAATGATTTTACCATGAAAATGCATTGCAAATGAGGTTTTATGCAACTGCGATAGTCCGTTTCAAATATAGAAATGTATGGTAAACGATTTTACCATAAATTTAATTGAAAATGATTTCACTATGAATTCGCGGTACAAATGATATCACTAAAAATGCCTTTCGAATTATATTACAATGATAGTGCAATCGAAATTATTTCACCATGAA
>JBBBDQ010002071.1:125000-167500 GCA_037127315.1 Ascarosepion bandense
CTTCATAATTTATGTAATGCCTTCTCAATTTTCTCATTCTAATAAATTACTTTTGAGTTCGAGTCTGAGTTTTGCTTAATGGCATATCAACACCTCTGTGGGTTATCTAATGTAAAAAAAAAGGTTAGGTTTTAAGGTATATTTAATGTTTGGTTAGATTGAGAAAGTTGATTCAGTCAGATTTTGATGAAAAAAAATTTTTTTTAATTTTAATTTTTTTAATTTTAGAAAACTGAACTGGTAGTAATTCTTTCCTTCAAAAATGTGTTATGGTAATAAATTTTCCCTTCAAAAATGTACGTTTTTTCTTTTAAAGTCTATTTTTTTAATGTATATATTTCTATAAAAGTCAATTTTTATAGTTTCATAGTGCTTTGACCTCAGTGTGAGGGCTAAGTATTTGCCCATAGCTGGTAATTTAACAGGTGCTACCACTTCAGGTCAGGGTGAATCTGGGAACAAAATCAATTAAGAAGTGGTTCCATGCTCCTCACAACCTCCCAATTAGAGGCTTTGCTGCGGGATGCAGTTTATCGTCATACCAAGGACCATAAATTGCTTTTGCTCTGTTTAAAAAATAGTTATGTTTTTCTGGATTTATTTGCCCTGGTGTTGAGTTGTCCCGACGTTCAGTCGTCAGTGCTCAGTCAGCGGTGATGATTGTCATGCACCCATCTCCGCTTGTTTATTTTTAATTGTTTCATCCTAAACAAGATGATACCGCCACTGATGCGCAGGGGGTTACATAGGAGAGTAAAATTTTAGGCAGGAGGAGAGTGAAGAAAAAGACGAACCAGTTACAGTGGATGTCAGAGAAAGGGCAGGAGAAGGATTTGAACACAGGAGTGAAGACATTTGCGAAGGTAGGGAGAAAGGAAAAGAACAAGATACACGGGGCGATGTAGAAAGGACTGGAGTCAAGTGGATAAGAGATGGGAATTGACATTGCATTTAAATTCCTGGAGGTTGTTGCCGTCAGAAAAGCAAGTATAGGGAGGGGAATTCCACAGGCGGAAAGTGCTAGAAAAGAAGCTGCTGAAGTAGTATTGCATTTGGTTGATTTAACTGCAAAAGTGCGGGACTTTGTGGCCAGTCTGGTTGCACGAGTAAATTTTTGTTGAGGCGGGCATCAGTGATCTAAGTTCGTCGGAGCAGAAGCCATGAAAATATTTGTAGAAGAGGCAAAGGGAAGCCACACAGAAAGTGGCTGGAGTTGAGCTGCCAGGTCGGGACCGATCACATTACAGATTCTCCATTGTAGCCTGTCGGGAACACTGAGATGAGCAGCCTGACCAGATATGACAACAGTATTTCTATGCACAGTCGGATGGTTGATTTGTATAAGTGCAAAATGGATTCAGGCGGAAAAAATCTTCCTAGCCCGACACAGTAACCCAACCTTCATAGCAGTGGATTTAGCTACTGACTTACTGTAGTGGTTCCTCTTGAGTTCAACGCATCTAAATAGAACGGCAAATTACGAACAGTGCCGTGTCGAATCAATCATATTCCTGGATCATTTTCGCTGTAAAAGTCGATCTCGATGACTGGGTCATGTTGATCGAAGATATCACAAAAATATATTTTTTAAAAAACCAGGTACTGCGAACTGGCTTCGAGACACCGTCTGCACTTTTTTTTAAGGACGTTTACAAAAGAGGCTTAAAATGCACAAATATCTGGTCGCTGGGAACAGCCAGTAAACAATCATAGGGGCTGATCCAATGCGGAGAAAAGAGGTGAAAATGAGAAACCACATGTTGAAAATCAGAAGACAAGTAGACAGATTAATCGTTCCACATTTAATAGGACTAGAAAGCTTCGCCTGTCGTTAAGTTCACACTCTTCCCTGGTCTTAAAAGAGGATTGTAGGTTTATTTCCTTTTTATGTTTAGTTTCTGGTCCCTTATAATATCAACTTAAACTCTATAATTCTAAAGTTTCTGCCTATAACTCTGAAAATTTATTTACTATTGAGGTCCTTATTTTATACCTATTTCCGTAATTAGAGTAGAAAGCATTTGCTTTCTTGCAGAGATGAGGCAGTATTTACACGATTGACATTATTCAGACTATTGTCATCATCTTTGTTGCTATTTATACGACGTTTAATAATAGATCATTCTATTAGTCTATATTTCTGAGATGAGGTAGTATTTACATTATTTACATTATTCGGACTATTGTCATCATCTTTGTTGCTATTTATACGACGTTTAATAATAGATAATTCTATTAGTCTATATTTCTGAGATGAGGTAGTATTTACAGTATTTACATTATTTCGACTATTGTCCTCATCTTTGTTGCCATTTGTACGACGTTTAATAATAGATAATTCTATTAGTCTATATTTCTGAGATGAGGTAAAATTTACAGTATTTACATTATTTCGACTATTGTCCTCATCTTTGTTGCCATTTCTACGACGTTTAATAATAAATTTTTCTATTTGTCTATAATTCTGACATGAAGTAGTACTGACACTATTTACATTATTCGGACTATTGTGCTCATCCTCGTTGCCATTTGTACGACGTTTAATGATAGATCATTCTATTTGTCTATACTTCTGAAATGAGGCAATATTTACACTATTTACATTATTCAGACTATTATCCTCATCTTTGTTGCCATTTGTACGACGTTTAATGATAGATCATTCTATTTGTCTATACTTCTGAAATGAGGCAATATTTACACTATTTACATTATTCAGACTATTATCCTCATCTTTGTTGCCATTTGTACGACGTTTAATGATAGATCATTCTATTTGTCTATACTTCTGAAATGAGGCAATATTTACACTATTTACATTATTCAGACTATTATCCTCATCTTTGTTGCCATTTGTACGACGTTTAATGATAGATCATTCTATTTGTCTATACTTCTGAAATGAGGCAATATTTACACTATTTACATTATTCAGACTATTATCCTCATCCTCGTTGCCATTTGTACGACGTTTAATGATAGATCATTCTATTTGTCTATACTTCTGAAATGAGGCAATATTTACACTATTTACATTATTCAGACTATTATCCTCATCTTTGTTGCCATTTGTACGACGTTTAATGATAGATCATTCTATTTGTCTATACTTCTGAAATGAGGCAATATTTACACTATTTACATTATTCAGACTATTATCCTCATCTTTGTTGCCATTTGTACGACGTTTAATAATTGAGCATTCTATTTGTCTATATTTCTGATATGAGCTAGTATTTACACTATTTACATTATTCGGACTATTGTCCTCATCTTTTTTGCCATTTGTACGAAGTTTAATAATAGATCATTCTATTTGTCTATATTCCTAAGATGAAGTAGTATTTACACTAATTATATTATACGGACTATTGTTCTCATCTTTGTTGCCATTTGTACGATGTTCAATAATAAATCGTTCTATTTTTATATATATCTCAGATGAGGAAGTATTTACACTATTTGCATTATTCAGATTATTGCACACATCTTCCTTGCATTTTGTACGATGTTTAATAATAGATCATTCTATTTATCTTGGAGTAGGTAGACTAAACTATTGCCCGGTTCACACTCAACCCACGTCTTTTGACAAGGTGAAGAGTCTCATCCCTTGTTTCCTGTTTAGGATGTGGTTTCCGACTTTCTCCTTTCTAATCATTTTACTCGTAAGTGGGCCCATGCGCATCAGTGGCATCAAAGCCTTGCTTGCGGGGATATGATTTAAAAAAAAATCTCAGATGAGGTAATATTTACACGACGTTTAATATCACATCATTCTATTTATTTATATTTCTGAGATTAGGTAGTATTTACACTATTTACATTATTCGGACTATTGTCCTCATCTTTCTTGCCATTTGTACGACGTTTAGTAATAGAACATTCTATTTGTCTATATTTCTGAAATGAGGTAGTATTTACAGTACTTACATTATTCGGACTATTGTCCTCATCTTTCTTGCCATTTGTACGACGTTTAATAATAGGTCATTGTATTTTTCTATATTTCTGAGACGAGGTAGTATTTACACGATTGACATTATTCGGAGTATTGCCCTCGTCTTTGTTGCCATATTTATGGTGTTTAATAATAGATCATTCTATTTGTCTATATTTCGGAGATAAGTTAGTATTTACACTATTTACATTATTCGGATTATTTTCCTCATCTTTGTTACTATTTGTACAAAGTTTCGGCCATTGTATGCTCCGGCCTTCTTCAGATGCTCGGAATTTCGAACCGAACCCTTTATTCCGATCACTGGGGTATATACTTCTCATTTCTTGTGCGAAGCCTCTTTTGGTAATCATAAGTTATCAACTTCTAACCGGACTCTTAAAGTTTCCCCGATGACTGTAATAAAGGAATCGGTTCGAAATTTTTAACCCCTGAGAAAGATCGGAGCGTACAACGACAGAAACGTCGTAAAAATAGCAATATAGATGAGGACAATAGTCAGAATAATGTAAATAGTGTAAAATTAGAAAAGTTCGCCTATCGTCCGGTTCATACTCCTCTTTTAAATTTCTTGCTTGTTGCTTCGGATTGTACTTATACTAATATACTTCTTACATCTGTTCCCAAACTCCGAAAATTTTATTTTTTATTTATTTACATTTTTATTCAATACACACTCCACCCCAGTCTTTTGAAAAGAAGTAGTTTTAGATAGATAGATAGATAGATAGATAGATAGATAGATAGATAATAGAAAGAACTGAGATAGATAGATAGATAGATAGATAGATAGATAGATAGATAGATAGATAGATAATGAAGAGACTGAGATAGATAGATAGATAGATAGATAGATAGATAGATAGATAGATAGATAGATAGATAGATAGATAATGAACAGACTGAGAAAGAAAGAAAGAAAGAAAGAAAGAAAAGGAGGTGTATTTCTTTCTTCCTTATTAATGTTGGGTTTCCGTTTCCTTCTAAAATCTACTCCAACTCTATACAACCAACGTCTTCGCCTAAACTCTGTGTTTTTATTTAATATATATTTCAGAGACATGATCGCCAAAGCGTGTTTCACGTATGGCACTTAACTGACTGACTGAATATAATAGTTGGAATCATGATTAAGGCTTCTACTCGTCATAAATTGGGGGATCATTTTATTACTTTATAACAATATAAAACTGAACCCCCACTTATTACTACGTAATAATATAATACATCTCTTCTCTCTCTAGCTATGAGTCAAATAACAGGACAGATTGGGTTCTATAGCCTTGGCTGGCTACCAGTCTACCGCAGAAATGAATGGCAACCTACTGCGGGATAATCTTCTGCCTAGTCAGTCATGTCTCTTTCGAGACATGATCACCCAAGCGTGTATCACGTATGGCACTTAACTGACTGACTGACTGACTGGCATTATCTTAGTGGCATAATCGCACTGCTTGGGGTGAATAGATTAAAAAAAATAATCCCAGCTTTATTTGTTACGCGTTGCATTCTCCTGTCTTTCTTTCCCTCTATCTGACCTGTGAGTATCAGGTTCATGAAGTCCTTTTTCCTTATTACCTGTCCCAGGAACGTCAGCTGTCTTTTATTAAGTATTTTGTTTTCGTTTCCATCCTCTCTAAAACCTCATCCTTATTCTCATGCTCGGTCTATTGTATCCACAGCACCTTTCTGTTGAACCATATCTCGGTTGATTCAAGTCTTTTCTTCATCTTCGAAGATGTCCAACATTCACTGCCATATTGAAGAACCGACATCACATCGCAATCCCGTAATCTCCTCTTTGTTTCTAGTGAAATTGTCCTGTTTCTTAATACTTTACTCATCATCTGGAATGCTTCCTTATGCTTTTGGATCTCAGGAATATCAATGTATGGAAACTGATGTGGCCACAAAGTGAGGGGTCAGTTTATGTATTGATTTTAATATGGAACTGATCCCCCACTTTATATCCAACATTCTTCTGTAGAACCACATTTCAGCTGCTTCAAGATTTTCCTTCATCTTTGTTGATATTGTCCAGCATTCATTGCCATATTGAAGAACTGACATCACATAGCAATCTAGTACTCTCTTCTTTGTTTCTAGTGAAAGTTTCCTGTCTCTTAATACTTTACTCAGCTTCTGGAATGCTTCCTTCGCCATGCCAATTCGTCTTCGGATCTCAGTGTCGCACTTTCCGTCTTCTATTATAAAACTTCCCGGGTATTTAAATTTTTGTAGCTGCTTGATTTTAGTATCCCCGACTTGTATTTGACATATTGAGCTGCCCTTTTTCTTTTTACACTGATGAACATGTATTCAGTTTTCTTGCAGTTTATTTGTAGTCCATTCTTGGCACTCTCTTCAGCTACCTTCTGTAGGAAATGCTATGTAACCAAATTACTGAATCTAAGAGCCAATCTCCTTGGTTTTTGTCCCGCTTAATAAGTCGTAGGATGGGCGTTGTGGTACAGTGGATATCGGCTCGGAACGAGAAGCCGAGGAGCGGAGTTCGAATTTCAGTTAAACCCATTGTATTCACTTACGCGCAAATACCCTTGGGAAAAGTATTAATCCGTCTCTTCCTTCCAGTTATGGGTTAAATAACAGGACAGATTGGGTTCTATAGCCTTGGTCGGCAACCAGTCTACTGCAAAAAGCAATGGCAACCTATCGCGGGTTAATCTTCTGCCCAGTCAGTCATGTCTCTTTCGAGACAAGATCGCCCAAGCGTGTATGACGTATGGCACTTAACTGACTGACTGAATAATTCGCAACGTAATAATTTGCAACGTATTAATTGTAATCGAAACAAACGGAAAGTGATTAGCGGAAATTAAACAAAGCAAAGAGATAATCACGAATAGTAACGATTTCCTTTAGTTCCCTGTGCATATAAGCCACTTTGAAGCCCAATATAGGTTCAACAGTAGACGTAAGTACTTACACTCTGTCCCGACTCTACAAATATAAGTGGGAGGTACTGCAAGGAAGAGGAACATCCAAAATAAGACAGGTATCAACATAAAATCGAGATACTGATTGTATTTATCAAAGAAAGACATGTTTCATTATATATATATATATATATATATTCATGATATTCGCAGCATCATTCTGTAAAGCCACATTTCAGTTGCTTCAAGCTTTTCCTTCATCTTTGATGATACTGTTCACCATTCACACCCATAATAAAGAACTGACATCACATAGCAATCCAGTACTCTCTTCTTTGTTTCTAGCGAAATTGTCCTGTTTCTTAATACTTTGCTCAACTTCTGGAATGCATCCTTGTGCTTTTGGATCTCAGGAATATCAATGTATAGAAACTGATGTGGCCACAAAGTGAGGGGTCAGTTTATGTATTGATTTTTACATGGAACTGATCCCCCACTTTATATCCAACATTCTTTGGTAGAACCACATTTCAGTTGCTTAAAGTTTTTCCTTCATCTTTGTTGATATTGTCCAAAATTCACTGCGATATTGAAGAACCGACATCACATAGCAATCCAGTACTCTCTTCTTTGTTTCTAGCGAAATTTTCCTGTCTAATACTCAACTCAGATTCTGGTATTCTTGGCCATTCCAATTCACCTTCGGTTCTAAGTGTCGCACTTTCCGTCTTCTGTTGGGACATTTCCAAGATATTTCAATTTTTGTACCTACTTGATGTTAGCATCCTCCGCCTGTAGTTGGCATTTTAGGCTCCTCTTTTTACTGATGACCATGAATTCAGTTTTCTTGTAGTTTATTTGTAGTCCTTTTGTTCCGCTTTCTCCAGCTAGGTTTTGTAGTTTCCTTTCCTTGGTTTCTTTGATTTTAGTATTCCCGGCCTGTAGTTGGCATTTTAGGCGCCTCTTTTTACTGATGACCATGAATTCAGTTTTCTTGTAGTTTATTTGTAGTCCTTTCGTTCCGCTTTCTCCAGCTAGGTTTTGTAGTTTCCTTTCCTTGGTTTCTATTAGAACTGTATCATCTGTGTGTCTTATATTGTTTAGAATCACTGGTATATATGCAAAGAAAAGATGGATTCACGCTTTTCTTCAGGGCAGTAAAGTGAACAGCAGAAAGTTAAACTCAGACGTCGAATAGAATTTTCCGGAGTTTTAATCGATTATTCACTAGTCAGCCCCGAGACAAACAGCATCTTAGTGGCATTATCGCCTTCCATGGTGTGAATTGAGTTTAAGAAAAAAAAGAATAAACTTTTAATTCATTCTAGAAGCTACAAACAAAAAAACCTGTATTTCGACAAATCTGAGCGCTACCCTTACTCTTAACCCGTCTCTTCCTTCCAGTTATGGATTAAATAATGAGACAGATTGTGTTCTATAGCCTTGGCTGGCAACCAGTTTACCGCAGAAATCAATGGCAAACTACTGCGGGATAATCTTCTGCCCAGTTAGTTATGTCTCTCCCGAGACATGATCGCCCAAAGAGTGTATCACGTATGGCACTTAACTGACTGACCCTAATTTTGTGTGTTAAATGATACCAGCTGTCACATTGTAGGTTGCGTTACTGTGGATAACAGTTCCGAACGAGAAATGCGACACGCAAGTTGGAATTCCAGTTAAAGTCGTTAACTCTTGCGCAAATACCCTTGGGAAAGTTATTAATCTGTCACTTATTCCTCCAACTATGGGTTAAATAGCAAAGCAAATTAAGTTCAGTATCCGAAGGCGAATTGGCATGGCAAAATACGTGTTCCAGAAGCTGAATAAAGTACTAACACACAGGAATATTTCACTAGAAACAAAGAAAAGAGTTCTGGATTGCTATGTGATGTCAGTTCTTCAATACGGCAGTGAATGCTTGACAATATCATCGAAAATGAGGACAAAACTGGAAGCAGCGGAAATGTGGTTCTACAGAAGGATGCTGCGGATATCGTGGACTGAGCATGCAAGCAACGATGAGGTGTTGGAAAGAATGGCAACAAAAAGGAAATTAATACTTAGCATCAGAAAGAGACAACTGAAGTTCCTGGGACATGCAATGAGGAAAGAGAGCCCGGAGAACCTGATACTGACTGGTCAGATAGAAGGAAAGAGAGACAGAGGAAGGCAGCGGATAACATATTTGCAGGGCCTGATCAGGTGGATGGCGGAACAGGGGTTGCGAGGTGTGACAGGAGCAAACATACTAAGAGCCACAAGGGATAGGGAGACGTGGAGAACCATGATCGCCTACGTCCTGAAGGGACAGTGCACATAGAAGAAGAAGAAGAAGCAGAAGAAGAAGCCTTGTCTAATTGTAACCAGTCTACCACAGAAAGCAATGGCAACCTACTGCGTGATAATATTCTGCCCAGTCAGTCATTTCTCTTTCGAGACATGATCGCCCAAGCGTGTATCACGTATGACACTTAATTGACTGATTGTTATTACTACTGTTTATTACTCTTATTTTTTTATTTTTTTTAATCATCTCACCCCGAGCAAGGCGGAAACGCCACTGATGTGCAGGGGGCTACATAAATGTAAAAAGATTAATTAGAAAAGAGTGAGGAGTACAAACTAGTTAGAAAGGAACAATAGAAAGCTGAGAAAGCAGGTGCGATAACAGATACATAGGTAGAGAGAAAGGGAAGGTTATACGGGGATGGGGAGAGAGCTAGAGTCCAGTGGTTAGTAGATGAGTATTGACTTTGCATTTAAATTTCTGTAGGTTGTAGCCGTCAGGAAAGCAAGAATACGGGAGTGAGTTCCACAGGCGGGAAGTGCGAGAGAAGAAGTTGCAGGAGTAGAATTGTCGTCTGCATTTGGCTAACCAGACTGTGAATGGGTGGGACCCAGTTGCCAGTCTGGTTGCACGAGTAAACACCTGTTGAGGAGGCATCAGTGACTTAAGTTCGTCTGAGCAGAAGCCATGAAAGTATTTATAGAACAGACAAAGGGAGGCCACTTTTCGACGATGGGGAAGTGGCTGCAGTCGAGTCTTCATAAAACATCTTCATTCAGTAACTTTCCACATTAAGTGGATCTTGGGCCTTGTATTATTGGACGATTATTATTTTTAAAAAAGGGGGAAAGAAAAACGTTCAAAATGAAAAGATGTATTCATACCTTTCCTGGGGGCTTTAATATGAAGTGAATAAGAGGAAGTCAAACTCGGACACTGAATAACATTTCTCTCGCTTTTAAACGCTTATTCACGTTCATCTCCGAGGCAATCACTAGTTAGTGAGGGAGACGTTCACAGAGAAGTAAGCGTGTGTTGAACGATGTAGGCAGGAGGTTGGAATTAATGAAAAAGTGACTGAAGAGCAGTTTAGAGGGAGTCAAGAGAATGCCGCGAGAAAGTAGCAGACGAGAGAGAGCAAAAGGGAGAGCCGAAAAGTACTGGAGATGGAGAGTTTCGCTGCTTATTTGGGAGAGGAAGGTTAAACGTGAATAATTTATAGAAATGCACCAGCGACATGTTTCAGAAGTGACACGAGTGTCAAGATCAACACCGTTGGAGGCTTGTCAGGAGCTGTTAAAGACAGGCGGAAGCACCGTTATAAATCGACATAGATCCCTGCTCATTAACAGCTTATCTGCACAACATAATACAGGCAAACATGAGCGCATAGATAGATAGATAGATAGATAGATAGATAGATAGATAGATAGATAGTGAACAGGAGAAGATAGATAGATAGATAGATAGATAGATAGATAGAATGAGATAGATAGATAGATAGATAGATAGATAGATAGATAGATATAGAACAGAATGAGATAGATAGATATGAACAGAATGAGAATAGATAGATAGATAGATAGATAGATAGATAGATAGATATGAATAGAATGAGATAGATAGATAGATAGATAGATAGATAGATAGATAGATAGATAGATAGATATGAACAGAATGAGATAGATAGATAGATAGATAGATAGATAGATAGATAGATAGATAGATAGTGAACAGGCTGAGATAGATAGATAGATAGATAGATAGATAGATAGATAGATAGATAGATAGATAGATAGTGAACAGGCTGAGATAGATAGATAGATAGATAGATAGATAGATAGATAGATAGATAGATAGATAGATAAATAAATAAATAAATAAAGAAGCAGGGAAAAGTTAGATTATATTCTTAGCGCCGCTTAGATGTGGCACAAGGCCGAAAGTATGGGACACCCAGTGAGGATATAAGATCGGAAGTGAATCCCATAATATAAACCGATTTTATTATCTTTCTTTGTAGATCGAAGCCGAAACAATTATATGTTGAGAAAATGGCACACATTATTGTTTTACGCGAAACAGTTGGGGTTGTTAACCTTGAGTGTGAGTTTGAGTTTTGTTTAACGACATATCAATCTCTGTGGGCTATTTAATGCCAAAAAGGTGGGCTTTTAAAGTGTGTTTTTTAAATGTTCGGTTATAGTGAGAAGGTTGATTTAGTCAGATTTTAATGAAATCTTTTGGTATTTATTTATTCTTTTAGAAAACTGAAAATGTTTTCTAGTTTTGTATTCAAAAATGTTTTGCTGAGAATAAATTTTTCCTTCAAAAATGTGTTATGGAAATATTTTTTTCTTTAAAATATATTGTTAGAAATGACTTTTCCTTCAAAAATGTATATCTTTCTATAAAAGTCTGTTTTTATGTATATACTTTTATAAAAGTGTATTTTAATACTTTCATAGTGTTTTGGCCCCAGTTTGGGGGTTAACTATTTGCCCATAGATGGAAGCCTAACAGGTGCTGAGAACAACTGCAATTAAGAGGTTGTGCCATGCTTCCTTACAGTCAGAGACCTTGCTGCGGGATGCAGTTTACCGTCATGCCCAGGAACTGCAAACCTTGAAAATCAGCTTTTCAAATATCGGCGCAAAAAACGATTTCTAGCCTTGATTGGATATCCCCAACTCTTTCTTTCACCAGACAGGCTATTCAAACCAGTGTAGGCAATATGATTACATAGTCATTCGTACATCAATTCGATAGATGCGTGGAGAATTGTCCTGAAATCACAGAATGGCCCTAAAATGATCTTAACTGCGAAAAGCGTTTACTGTTAGACAGCGGAACGTGTTAAGTACTATTCGCCGCCATTTTGTGCTATTGATAACCCCGTGTCACGAGTGAAAATGGAGGGAACGTGGTTGCGACGGAAAAAAAAGCGGGAGAAGGAGGCGAGAGAATTGGCGTGATGGAACGTGCCCGGTCAGATTGTCCACTCAAGCGTACACTGGCCATTTTTAGGAATGTCCGAATAACAACATTAACACTGTCGGCTGAAACCACTTTGGCTGGTGTGTGGAAAAGATAAATAAATGCATGAGGACAAAAATCCGATTTAATGTTCATTCCTTCTGAACTGTTGAGCAACTAAAAGCGAGATATGTCCGGTTTTAGGTGTGATATAATAGACATGAATAAGTTGGAAATGAATACACGAGAAAACATAACGCAATATATATATATATATATATATATATATATATATATATATATATATATATATATTGGGGGTTGATAGGCATTTCTATACAGAGATATGAATAACGAATGTGAATTAATGATGAACCTAATGAGTCAAATGCTTTTATTTTACACAACAAACATTGGATTTCGTCTTCGATATCATTTTCACTACGTCTAATTAAATGATGAATTTCCATAACATCCATTGTAGAGTAAGCATAAAAGTTCAAATTTCAGTTTAAAACTATGTATGGTTCTATGGACTTATTCGTCCAAACTCTCTCTCTCTCACTCTCTCTCTATCTCTCTCTTTCTCTCTCTCTCTCTCTCTCATATATATATATATATGTATACATATATATATATATACATATATATACATATATATATATATATATATATATATATATATGAGAAATTTTAAGGCAGACACGTTATTTCATGGTAAATCGGAAGTATATGCCTATTTCAGGCGAACCGTCTTCAGCTTCCGTTTTTATTGTACAAAAGATTTTACACGAACGAGAGTTATCCTACCACTGTATCTTTGGATTTTTCTATATCTACACCGCATGCTGATATATATATATATATATATATATATATATATATACGCATCGCTCATTCAGTAATGGATTAGAGCACTCTGGCTATTGGGCGTGTATAATGACAATGACAATATACACGCTAAAAGTTCTACCGAACGCCCATAGCTCAGAGATAGAATCGCCGACTTATGCCAATTCGGTCGGGTTTCAATCCTGGGTTAAAAGAAATCGGAGTCTAACCGTACTGATGGGCTGTGATACAGCGAAACATATCTGTCTGCGGACAACTATATATATATATATATATATATTGAATAATATAGACAAGTTTTGTTTATTAATTTTGTGTAGGATCCGTTCATACCGTCTGATATACTTGATGGTGATGTCGTTGAAAGACAACAAAAAATCACAGTAATTGTTGATTTTTTTATCGGGTCTAAGCTTTCGGCTCACATAAGCCATTATCAAAGAGTAAATATTAACACACAGTAAACATAGAACATTTAAGCTATTAACAATAAAGAGAATTGAATTGAAAAGTCCATCCCTACCGTGGCGGATGGCCGAAGACAGTGACAAAATAGTGGTGTTGTGGTCCCTGGTCTGATTACAGACATTTGAGTACGTTATTGGAAATATCGAAATTGATTGTATAGTGTATATATATATATACACTACCGACCATAAGTTTAGGACCTTGCAAATTTTTTTCACAAAGTTTATAACATTTCATTTTTAGCAGAATCAAAGTCGCTGAGTTTGTATTTTTTGTTATTCTTATGCAAATGTCAAATAAAAAAAAATGTTCTTTTCAGCTTTAAAGTAAACATTTACTCAGTTCGCTACTTGAGTCATCTTATTGTGATCAAGTTTTGCCGAAAATTCAGATTTATTCAGATATTATAATTATGGTATAATTTATTTTTGTAAACCATATTACTACGATATAAATGTCAAGAAAGAAACAGATTAGCATTGAAAAAAGAGCTCAGGTTGAAATTCTTTGAAAGAAGGATATTCTGAACGTGTTATCGCTAAAAAATTAAACCTATCAAAAAATGGCGTGCATTATTGCCTTCAACAACTTCGTGAACCTGAGTTAAATATTGACAGAAAAAGATCTGGTAGGCCCAGATCACCTTCTATTGTAGAGGATAGGCACTTGATCATATCTAGCAACAGGAATAGATTAAAAAAAAAAACCTTCTCCGGAATTAACAATTGAAATGAATTCTACTCGGCAACATTCAGTATCTGTTACTACTGTTAAGAGATGACTTCATTCTGCTGGGCTTAAAGGCTGTGTAGCATTTAAGAAACCACTATTAAAGAAGGAGAATAAGGGATGAAATTGATCGTACAGTTCGAAATGAACTTCCTAAAAATGAACAAATGTTGTTTAAATGCTTGCAGGATGCTTGGAAATCATTTTCACCAACTTATTTTTATAAGTTATTAGAAACAATGCCAAGGATTTGCTCTGCAGTAATAAAGGCTCGTGGTGGTTTCTTTGATGAAAAGAAAATATGAATTAACTTTAATTAAATTTGAAATTACTCTATGTTAATTTTGGTTTCAATTATTGTACAATTGTGAGCAACAATGAAATGTATCTATATTTATTCTTCTAGACATAAAATTTGTTTCTCCAGTTTCTGAAAGGATTTTTCTGTTGCTGAGGTGATGTGTTATCCCCCGTGGGGATCTTCATATCGAAATGGCCATTCAACATCATTGAATTAATCCTTTTTTAATATATATTTGCTCTGTAATATTTTATTACATGGATCTCTCTTCCTGTATCATTTTTTAATATTAAAATAAAATTTTTAATATTAATTAGGATCGGGTTTTTGGAATTTACCTTCCTGCTCTCTTTTCGCTTGGATTGAAGTATCTGAATTAATATATATATATATATAAGGATTTCCTTAGTGTAACTAAGTTACTGTATAAAGCCAAAAGAAAGTATGGAGCACCTACTTTCATGCATATGTGTATATTTATCAAAACACACACGCACACACAGACACACACAGACACACACACACGCACATATATATATATATATATATATATATATATATATATATATATTGAGACTTTGAAAAACAGTAGCTACTCCGGCATATACGCATCGCTCATTCAATAATGAAATAGAGCACTCTAGCTATTGGGCGTGTGTAAGGATATACTCACTAAAAGGTCTACCAGACGCTCATTGCCCAGAGGTAGAATCGCCGACTGACGCCGATTCGGTCGGGTTTCATTCCTGGGTTAGGAAGTGATCGGAGTCTAACCGTACTGATGAGCTGTGATACAGCGAAAAAGATCTGTCCGCGGATGACTATATATATATATATATATATATAGTTTTAACTGATCAGGTTTATGCTGACTTCGAAGATTCGTGAGGGCACCGTTATGTTGTTTTCACTCTTGAAACTCAACCCCGATTAGGGTTGTGGTGTACGCGCGTTTCATGCTTAAAGGCAATCGTCAGGCCACGAAGTTTGATGATAAGATTGCGTCTATGCATGAAACAGACTCTCGCTGCTTGTTGTTGACCTCAACGTCTACTTATATATAACAAAATGACATCCGATTTCCAAAACAACTTAAGTCCGTCGCTGTCTCGAGAAAAAGATGGCTTGTTAATTTTAACTCCTCGAAAGCTAAACTTCACTCCATTTATAATCTGAGAGCCCCTTTTCTGCCTGCTATCAGTATGGCTGATGCTAACCTCCATGAAAGTAACCCAGGTCGAAAGAACATATTGAATCCATTGCTAGATCAGCTATTACGAAAGTTGGTTTATTGTGTCGTTCGAAACATTCTTTTTTTCTCCAGAACATATTTACATAATTTTAAGTCTCACATTCGTCCATGCTTTGGATATTGCTTATCTCAATCAGACATATGAAATATTTTATTTCATTAATTTAGTCAGTTAAATACCATACGTGATACACGTTTGGACGATCATGTCTAGAAAGAGACATTGCTGACTGGGCAGATGATTTTCACACAGTAGATTATCATCATTTCTGCAGTAGACTGGTTGCCAACGAAAGTTATAGAACCTAATATACCCTGTTATTTAACCCATAGTTGGAGGGAGATGCGACAGTTAATATCTTTCCAAAGGGTATTTGCGCCTAAGTGAATGCAACGAATTCAACTGGAATTCGAATTTGGCTTTCGGATTTCTCGTTTTTATCCGATAACCACTGCACCGAAACACACGTCCTATTATTTAAAATGTTATCAATTTGTTATTTCTAGAATATTATCCGCTTACGTCACTTTGTATTACACGCCATTTTGACTGACCTTTCAACCAATGACTATTCATTAATTTCTTTAATTTTATTTTTTAAATCGTTTCACCCAAACAAGGCGGTAACGCCCCTGATACGAAGTGGGGCTACATAAGAGAAAAAGATTATATAAGAAGAGAGCAAAAAAAAAAAAGTTGAACCAGTTACAGGGGGTGTCAGAGGAAGGAGCAAGAGAAGGATAGGAATACATGTGTGATGACAGTGGCAAAGGTAGAGAGAAAGGAAAAGATATACATGGTGAAGTAGAAAGAACTAGAGTCAAATGGCTAAGAGATGACATTGCAGTTAAATTCCTGGAGGTTGTAGCCGTCAGGAAAGCAAGTATATGAAAGGGAGTTCCACAGGCCGGAAATGCGAGAAAAGTTGGTTGATCTAACTGTGAATGGGTGGGACCCAGTTGCCAGTCTGGTTTCACGAGTAGCAGGGGTACCAGTGACTTAAGTTCGTCAGAGCAGAAGCCATGAAATATTTATAGAATTAACAGAGGGAATCAACATCCAGTCGGTGAGAAAGTAGCTGGAGTCGAACCACCAAGTCGGGACCTATCACATTATGGATATTTTTTGAGCCTGCCGAGAACACTGAGATGAACAGCGGCGGCGCCTGACCAGATATGACAGCAGTATTCCATGCACGGACGGATAGTTGACCTGTATATGTGAAACCTTGATAAACAAATGAAATCTTCCCTCTTGTATATAAACCCGTGCAGCCAAGTAAATCCTTGCATTTACCTAGATTAAGTCCCTCAAAGCACTTCGCCTGAGAATAGTTTGTCCTCACATCTATCTATCTATCTATCTATCTATCTATCTATCTATCTATCTATCTATCTATCTCAGCCTATTCATTATCTATCTATCTATCTATCTATCTATCTATCTATCTTTTGGTGTGAATATACCTGCTTAAGTAGATATGCCAGCTTTCAAACAGTGAAATTGATGACTACCGTCCTAGAGATTAAAAGTCTTAATAAGAAAAATAAGAAATTCGAGTGGAATCGAAATTGTATTCCCCTTTCTTTTTATGAATCTATACAACCGCTTTCAAACGAAACATATTACACACATATATATATGTGTGTGTGTGTGTGTGTGTGTGTGTGTGTGTGTGTGTGTGTCCGTTAACTATAGACTCCGAAATGACTGAACGGATTTTCTTGAAAATTTAGACAGTTGTACTATAAGCATCTGCGAGTGTTCTTAGCTAGGTTTTGTGTCGAGATACCCCCGATAAATATCGAAAATCGATAATCGAAAAAATCGTGTTATAGAAGGAGTGGTCCGATTTTAATCAAATTTGATACACTCATAGACAAAGACATAAGAAACGATATTCAGAAGTTTCAAGGTTGCAGTTCTTACAATAGTGCAGAAAATCGATAATATATATATAAAAGCTTTCATTACACCCGAGCAACGCCAGGCTATACTGCTACTTTCTGTATAAAGTAAACATGGGCTACGTGGGAAATTCTTACATATACATGTGTGTGAAAATATACTTAATATATATATATATATATATATATATATATATGTGTGTGTGTGTGTGTGTGTGTGTGTGAATGAATAAATAACACTTTCCCACGCGAAATATGTTTACTTGTGGTCGGAGGTGGTGAATCTCTTTGTAGAATTACGGATTTAGTCATTGATTTGACTCATACATACATGTATTTGTGTGTGTATCTGTGTGTGTGTCTGTGTGTGCGTATGTGTGTGTGTGTGTGTGTGTGTGTGTGTGTGTGTGTGTGTGTGTGTGTGTGTGTGTGTGTGTTTTCCTCTCCTTGTTTCTCCATGTAGGTGTTTGTAAAGATGAATCGGACCATCGATTTCGTGTAAACGAGTCGACATTGTTGAGAATATATTAATAAAATATTGTCCGGAATGGACAAATCTATGATTTGCCGCGGCTTTGGTGTCTACAAAAATGTGACAAACCATTTTACCCATCGCTTCGTACCGTGTCTTTTTCATTCGTTTGATCATTAATATAAACCTAAATATATATTTGCATTTTGTCTGGCTGAGAGCTTTTCGTATATATATATATATATATATATATATATATATATATATATACGAAAAGATCTCAGCCAGACAAAACGCTTTCCACATCAGAATTACGATGTCTTTTCTTCACATTTGTCCAGTTATCATTTTCCAGTGCTATATATATATATATATATTGTGTCTTTAGTCTTGACTTAAGTAATTTTTTAACTACTTTTTTTTATAGTATCTCTTTTTCATTCTTATTTCAACGCCAACTTTGGGTAAAAGTAATAAATTTCATTTCTTATTTAAATACCTACGAATATACATATCCATACATTCCTTTCTTTTAGATCTGACGAAGCCTTAAATTGGCGAAATGCATCATCTGTTTGATCAAAACTTTCCTCTCTTTTCTTGCAACATTTCCAATGTATCATATTTAGAAACTTCGTCAGGGTTTTAATATTCAATTTAAATAACACACACACACACACACACACACACACACACACACACACACACACACACACACACACACATATATATATATATATATATATATATATATATATATATATATATTTGTATCGTGTATTTATATGTTACCCCTTTTCTTCCTTGGGTGTTTGATTTCATGGTGTGGAACTAGTAATTTGTTCGAATATATATATATATATATATATATATATATATATATATATATATATAATGTATTTAAGTAGAAATCTCTTCTTTTCATCGGTTCTGTGTATGACGGTAAACTGCATCCAGAAGCAAGGCCTCTGATTAGAAGGTTGTGATAGCATAGAGACACCTCTTAATTGCTGTTTTTCCCAGGTTCACCCTGACCCGGAGTGGTAACACCTGTTATGGCCCCAGCTATGGGTAAATAGTTAACCCCCAAACTGGGGTCAAAACACCACGAAAGTATAAAAATACACTCTTATATATATATATATATATATATATATATATATATATATATATATATATATTATAATCGTGTCGCCCCAAGCAAGGCATTTACTGCCACTGTGTGCAGGGGGTTACATAGGAGGAATGTTGAAGAGTGAGGGTTTGCAGGGGATGTCAGGAAGAGAGTAGGAGAGGGAAGAGATTACTGATGAGAGTGGGGTGGACGAGGAGGAATGTTATGAGTAGTGACAGGTTTCAGGGGGTGTCAGGAAGAGAGCAGGAGAGGGAAGAGATTACTGATGAGAGTGGGGTGAATGTAGAAAAGCATGAGAGAGAGGATGTAAGTTAGTGAGACAGTAGATGACTATTGACTTTACATTTAAATTCTTGGAGATTGTAACTGTCAGGAAAGCAAGTATGCGGAAAAGAATTCCACAGACGGGAAGTGCGAGAAAAGAAGCTACTGGAGTAGAATTTGCTTTTAGAACTTATTGGTTTCACAGTAAAAGGGTGGGACCTAGTTGCTAATCTTGTGGCTCGAGGAAATTCGTATATAGGGGGTACCAGTGAGCTAAGTTCATCGGAGTAGAAGCCGTGAAAGTATTTGTAGAAGAGACACAGGGAAGCCACACTACCATTATATATTTTTAAGAAAAAAAAAATTATTGCCATCATACATTTTTGAAGGAAAAAATTATAACCAGCAATGCATTTTTGAATACAAAACTAGAAGACATTTTCAATTTTCTAAAAAAACTTAAAAATAATAATTTTTTCATTAAGATCTGACTAAATCAACCTTCTTACTATAACCGAACATTAAAAAAAATATCTTTAAACTCTACCTTTTGGAATTAAATAACCCACAGAGGTTGATATGCCGTTAAACTCAAACTCAAAACTCAAACTCAAAACTCAAACTCAAAACTCAAACTCAAAACTCAAACTCAAACTCAAAACTCAAACTCAAAACTCAAACTCAAACTCAAAACTCAAACTCAAAACTCAACCTCAAACTTATTTTCATTATAATGACTGAAAATTTGTTAAGGTTAACTGCTTTATATAATTTTCATGAAATTTTTTTTGTGTTTTTTATTTTTTTTTTTTACAAAAATTATATAAAAAATGTCCGAATGCTTTAGCCATTATGAAGAATGAATTTAATTTTTAATCTTAGCTGAATATATAAAGTATTTTTGTATATATGCAGAGTCATAGGTATGTTTTATATTTTAAACACCTTCTTGCCGTGTTCATAGTTGATATATATTTTTTAATCATCTCACCCCAAGCAAGGCATTTTACTGCCACTGTTGCGCAGGGGGTTACATAGAAGAAAGTGATGAGAAAGAGGGGTTAGTTATAGGAAATGTCAGGAGGAGGGTAACAGACGGATGAGGATACCGAGGATGTGGGTGGAGTAGATGGAAAAAGAGCTTGAGAGAATGGATGCGAGTTAGTGAGATGAATATTGACCTTACATTTAAATTCCTGGAGATTGTAGCCGTTGGGGAAGCAAGTTAATGAAAGGGAATTCCACAGGTGGGAGGTGCGAGAAAAGAAGCTGTTAGAGTAGAAATTGCGGTTACATTTTATCGGTTTCACTGAAAAAGGGTGGGACCTAGTTGCTAATCTAGTAGCTCGTGTAAATTCAGACCTAGGATGCACCAGTGATCTAAGTTCATTGGAGCAGAAGCCGTGAAAATATTTATAGACGAGGCACAGAAAAGCCACGTCATGCCGGTGAGATAACGATTGCACTCGAGCTGCCAAGTCGGTATCGATGACATTACAGATTCTCCGTTGGATTTTGTCAAGAACCCCGAGGTGAATAGCAGGGTCACCCGACCTGATGTGGCAGCAGTATTCAATATACGGGTGGATGGTAGGTAGGATGAGGTCATTTTGAAAATAGTTAATAAACACGATGCCTTTTGTATCTATAAAACTGAGGCCATAAATTTCCCTTCAGAAGAAACAATCTTGGCATTTATTGGAACAAGTGAGGAGAGTTGTTTCCAAGTTACAAGTCAGTATAGGTGCCATACGTGATACACGCTTGGGCGATCATGTCTCTAAAGAGACATGACTGACTGGGCAGAAGATTATCCCGCAGTAGGTTGCCATTGCTTTCTACGGTAGACTGGTTGCCGACCAAGGCTATAGAACCCAATCTGTCCTGCTATTTAACCCATAACTGGAAGGAAGAGATGGATTAATACCTTTCCCAAAGGTATTTGCGCGTAAGTGAATACAATGGATTCAGCTGGAATTCGAACTCGGCTCCCCGGTTTCTCGTTCCGAGCCGATATCCACTGTACCACATCCACCAGCTGAAATGCTTACGGCCTGGTTATTTAATTTTCTTCAATGCACTGAATTCAGCGACTCTAACACCTACTTTAAAGCACGTTAATTATTTTTTATTTTTTATTGTTTTTTAATCGTTTCACCCCAAGCAAGGCGGTACTGCCACTGATGCGCAGGGGCCTACATAAGAGAATAAAAATTTAGGCAGGAGGAAAGTAAAGAGAAAGACGAACTTGTGAATCTTCAATGGCATACTTTTGGGTTGTAAAAGAATGAGATTTACTTTTTTATTGCAAGATTTTTAATGAGCAAAGCAATAAACTTTAATTAAGTTTTGAATCCCCGGAGCCGATCGGGCAAGTGAAATCTCAATATATATATATTCTCAATATATATATATTCTTCAGATACGATAGACTGGCTTAACAACATCAAAAACAAATCTAAATCCACCTTCCTTAAATTCGATATTGTCGATTTCTATTCCTCTATATCAAGGGACCTTCTTGAGAGTTGTTTAAGATTTGCTAAAAATTACGTGAACATTTCGGATAGGGACTACGAAATTATCTTTGCGGCCAGAAAATCCATTCCCACCTTTGATGATTCTACATGGATAAAGGGGCCGGGGGAGGTTTTTGACGTCCCTATGGGAGCATATGATTCAGCCCAGTTTGCAGATCTTGTGGGAATTTACATTTTAGATATTCTAAGCAGATTTTTAAACCCAAAACAATTAGGCCTATATCGGGACGATGGATTAATAATTATCCCTAATTCCAATGGGCCCTACACAAATAGGATACACAAAAAATAATTAGAGCTCTGAAGTACCTCGGTTTTAAAGTCGAAGTCACCTCTAATCTTAAAATTGTAAACTATCTAGACATCACCCTTAACTTAAATGATGGATCCTACCAACCAACAATAGTTCCCCCACTTATATTAATATTTCATCCAACCACCCCAAAAATATTATAGAACAGATACCCAATATAGTGAATAATCGAATCAACCAATTATCATCCAACATTAAAACTTTCAACGCAAGTAAAAATATTTACAATAAGGCCCTTCAAAAAAGCGGATATAAGAACAAGTTAACATATAATAAACCTACAATAGACTCCGAATCATCCAAAAATAAAAATAAAGGAAACTGTAGAAAAAGAAAGATAATTTGGTTTAACCCTCCTTATTGTAAACTAACTAACATTAATATTGATAAATATTTTTTCAAGTTAATAGACAAAAATTTTAATAACAGTAACCCTCTACGGAAGATTTTTAATAGATACATCGTTAAAATTAGTTATTCTTGCACCCCGAATATGGACAGCCTTTTTAGTTCCCATAATAGGAGAATTCTGGTGAACTTGCGCAATGCTGAATCTAGGTCCGGAAGTCTAAACGAATGCAACTGTAATTCTGTGGACGCCTGCCCGGTCGAGGGAAAATGCAAATCCACCCAGGTGATTTATGAAGCCCGCATTTCTCCATCTAACAACAACAACAAAAAAAAAAACAACAACTTCCGGACCTATATCGGTATGTCCGCCAGTCCTTTCAAGCAAAGACTGTATAACTACAGGTACTCCTTTTCGAACCCCGGTCAGAGGTACCAGACAGCCCTTTCGCGGGCATTCTGGAAAATGAAAGCGGAAGGGTTGGATCCTGAAATTAGCTGGAAACTGATAGGTTCAGCTCGTATTCCGAGGAATTTTCGTGATAGGTGCTGTCTATGTTTACTGGAAAAAATTTCAATATTAAAATACCCCCACCAACACCGGCTACTGAATCTTAGGAGGGAATTCATCAGTAAGTGCCGCCACAAGGCAATTTTTTCGAATACTTAAATTTAGAATTTAAATTCCCGTTGACTAGATGTTAGAATATAAATTAAAAGGATTCAATTTAAGTTTTAATCTTGATTTTACCCTAACGTTAACCTTAAAATGTATTTTAACCCCCCTACCTTCCTATCCCAAGCTCCTTTAATTGCCTATCTTTAGAAAATATGGATTCTTTTACTAAACCCCTTTTTTCTTGGTTAACACATATTTTTTTCTCTAATATTTTTTCCTATAATATTTTTCTCTAATAATATTTAAACTGATAACTTCCTGTAATTGGCATTTAGCTCACTTCTACCTAAAACGTTTAAGCAAATAAACTTAAATAAAAATTTTTACAATCTTATATTGAAACCCATTCCTCTCGCCTAAATACACCTCTTCAAACAGCCCAAAATTCTTAACTTTAAAAAGTAATTTAACTCATTTAGTTGTCTATCTTTATAAAATGTTAACTCCTATTCCTCCCCTTCCTAAATATACCGTTTCAACACCCTGTAACCCCGCGACTATCAGCTCTGTCCTTTTCCACTTTGTGACCGTTGTTAACCTAAAACCCCTCCACACTCTAACTCAGGGCCTTCGTCATTAGGGACAAAACAATGTCGCTGATGTGACGTAGAATCTCTATTAGAGATCCTATGTCGAAATGTACATCCGACACCTTTGAATTTTGAAAATTTTCTCTAATTTATATATATATATATATATATTGTAATGGTTGTTACAATGGTTTATAAAAGCATAGTATCACTACACAAAAATCTTCATGAAGACTTTTGTGTAGTGTTACTCTGAATTTATAAACCATTGTAACAACCATTACAATATAACGCTCTACGTTTGTATCGAGCACTCTTTATAAAAGTAAATGTATATGAACAGTGGGTTTAAAATCTACGTGTTCTATAACGTTCTTACAATATATATATATATATATATATATATATATATATATATATATATATAAAGATATGGCATATAGAATAAGAATATTTTAAGCGTAACTTTGATGTAGCACATGACCGGCAGTATTGGGAAATCAGTGAGAAAAAAGTTCACTAATAAACCGTAAACAATCCAGCTGGGGATGCTCGTTATCCATTACACCACTTCGTGGTGCCCTTCCAGTCATATATATATATATATATATATATATATATATATATATATATTGCGTTGTGTGTATGTGTGTACGTGCATTAACTTGCTGTTTTCACAAAAACGTCGATACGTTTTTATTGTTTTTGTTTTTATCTTATTATTTACAAAGACATGTTCTCTCTCTCTCTCTCTCTCTCTCCCTCTCTCTCTCCCTCTCTCTCTCTCTCTCACTCACTCTCTTCGTAGAAAAACTATGGATCTTTCTAAAATACACATACAAATAAAGTTGTCTTTGACTTCACAGTGAAAGAGCGCCATTTTCTTGTCTTTTAATATGAAGATCTCCTATCAGAAAAGGTCGTCTGTCCCTCGACACCAGGAGTGACTTGCGTCAAGTGAAGCGCTTGCTTCTCTGTTTAGTGCTGACGCTTCTAATAATAAACTTATCCATGGCGAGAAATAGTGTCGTCTTGTGTCTGAAATTCGGGACTTTTGACCTTTGACTCTCGCCATTTCCCGGTTTTGGCGCCACGAATTGAAGTGGATAAAAGATAAAAATCAAACGACTGCAACAATTACATATTTTTGAATGTGGTCTGAGTATAGTTTCTTCATTTTTGACTTGGGTATCTCTTTCTTTCTCGGTCATTCATAGAGACTTCCTTTCTTTTTTATTTCTTTCTTTCTTTCTTTCTTTCTTTCTTTCTTTCTTTCCTTCCTTCCTTTTTTCTTTCACTTTCTTTATTCTCGCTTTTCCATATTTAACTATTTTCACTTTCTCTTCTTGTTTTTCTTTTTTTTATATCGTTCTTTTTCCGTTTCTTTTTTAATATTTTATGTCCTCATTTGCATTCTTTCTTTCTATTATTTTTCTTTCTTTCTATCTTTCTGTATATTTAGTTATGTTCCTATTTTCCTCTTTTTTTACTCCCTTTCTTCCTTTCTATTTTATTATGTTTCATTCTTTCATTTTCTTTCTTTCTTTCTTTTTCTGTCTTTTTAAATTTTTTATGTCCTCTTTCTCTTCCTTCCTTTCTATCACTTTTCTTTCTTTCTGTCTTTCTTTCTTTATTAATATTTAGTTAAACTCCCACTTTCTTTCCTATTTTCTTTTTTCCCTCTTTTCTTCCTTCCTTCTTTTAATTTTATGTCCTCTTTTTCTTTCTTTCTTTCTTTCTTTCTTTCTTTCTTTCTTTCTTAATATTTGATTATACCCCCACTTTCTTTCCCGTTTCTTTCTTTTTCCTCCGTTCTTCCTTCCTTCTTTTATTTTATGTCCTCTTTTTCTTTCTTTCTTTCTTTCTTTCTTTCTTTCTTTCTTTCTTTCTTTCTTTCTTTCTATCATTGTTGTTTCTTTCTTTCTTTCTATCATTGTTGTTTCTTTCTTTCTTTCTATCATTGTTGTTTCTTTCTTTCTTTCTATCATTTTGCATTCTTTCTTTCTTTTTTCTTTCTTTCTTTCTTTCTTTCTTTCTTTCTTAATATTAAGTTATATCCTCACTTTCTTTCCTTTTTCTTTTCCCTCCTCTCTTCCTTCCTTCTTTTTTATGATTTCTTTTTTCTTTTTTTCTTTCTTTTTATCATTTTTCTTTGTTTCTTTGTTTCTTTCTTTTTAATATTTAGTTATACCCCACTTTCATTCAGTTTTCTTTCTTATAAATAAATAAAGAAGAAATGAAGAAAGGAGGTAATCCTTTCTTCATTTCTTCTTTTATTTTTTAAGTCCTCTTTTTCTTCCGGTGATTCTTTTTTCCTTTATTCTTTCTTTCTTTCTTTCTTTCTTTCTTTCTATCATTTTGCATTTTTTCTTTCTTTCTTTTTTTCTTTCTTTCTAAATATTTAGTTATACCCTCACTTTCTTTCCTTTTTCTTTTTTCCTCCTCTCTTCCTTCCTTCTTTTTTACGTCCTCTTTTTCTTCTTCTTTTCTTTCTTTCTATCATTTTCTTCGTTTCTTTGTGTTTTTGTTCCTTTATTTTTTAATATTTAGTTATACCCGACTTTCTTTCAGCTTTCTTTCTTTTTTACCTCCTTTCTTCATTTCTTCTTTTATTTTTATGCCCTCTTGTTCTTCCTTTCTTTCTCTCATTTTTTCTTTCTTTATTTCTTTCCATCATTTGCTGTGTTTCTTTCTTTCTTTCTTAATATTATTTATACTCCGACTTTCTTTCAGTTTTCTTTCTTTTTCTCTCTTTTCTTCCTTTCTTCTTTTATTTTGATGTCCTCTTTTCCTTCCTTTCTTTCTCTCATATTTTCTTTCATTCTTTCTTTCTATCATTTTGCATTCTTTCTTTCATTTTTTACTTTCTTTCTTTTTTAATATCTTTCTTTTTTAATATATATTTATACCCCCACTTTCTTTCCTTTTTTCTTTCTTTTTCTGTTCTTTCTTCTTCTTTTCTTTGTTTTTGTAGGTTTTCTTTCTTTCTTTCTTTCTTAATATTCAATTTTACTCCCAATTTCTTTCCTTTTTTTCTTTTTTCCTTTTTTCCTTCCTTTCTTCCTTCCATCTTTTCGTTTTTATGTCCTTTTTTTCTTCTTTTCTTTGTTTCTTTCTATCATTTTCTTTATTTGTTTCTTTTATTCTTCCTTTCTTTCTGTCTTCCTTTCTTACTTTCTTTCTTTCTTTTTTGTTCAATTCACATACACACAAATACCCTGGTACATGGTATGAATCCATCCCTTCTCTCTTCAGCTGTAGTTTAAATAACAGGTCAGATTAGTTTTTGCAGCCTTGGTTGGCAACCAGTCTACCGAAGAAAGTAATGGCAAACTACGGCGGAAAAATCTAGACATGATTACCCAAGAGTGTATCACGTATAGAGCTTAATTGACTTACAGATCTTTTTTGTAACCATTGGCTCTAGAATTTTGTCTTTGTCCACATCATCAGTTCATAGTATTCTCGGTATCCTTCTATAGATTCACATTTCTGTTGCCTAGTATTAAGTTTTATTTAGAATGAGTGATATTATATAAGAGTTCAGTAGACTTTTCTTTATGTCTAACGATACTTTTCTGTTTCTTAATACTCGGCTCAGCTTATAGAAGGCATCTTTGGCTATCATACGCCTTTAGGTCTTTTTTCTGCCCTCTGTTAAAACATCGAATTTTGGAGCATTTGTTCAAGGGTTTTTTTTTCTTTTTCCAGTTGTTGCTCCACAATTTCCAACAACATTTTTTTTAACTTCTTCTTTTTATACATCTACAAAATTATATAAATTTACAAATTGTTTTTACACAACTGTCAATTAAAAAAAAAAACTTAATTTCCTGCAAATTACATCCACGTAACACTTTTATCACGTGATAGACTAAACTATCGCCCGGTTCACACTCCACCCACGTCTATTGAACAGGTGAAGAGGCTCATCCCTTGTTTCCTGCTTAGGATGTGGATTCCGGCTTTTTCTTTTCCAATCTTTTAACTCTTTTATTTATTATGTTTTCTGTATTTCAATTGGAGTAGATAGACTAAACTATAGCCCGGTTCACACTCCACCCACGTCTATTGAACAGGTGAAGAGGCTCATCCTTTGTTTCCTGCTTAGTATGTGGGTTTCGGCTTTCTCTTTTCCAATCTTTTCACTCTTTTATTTATTTGTTTTTCTGTATTTCAATTGGAGTAGATAGACTAAACTATCGCCCGGTTCACACTCCACCCACGTCTATTGAACAGGTGAAGAGGCTCATCCCTTGTTTCCTGCTTAGTATGTGGGTTTCGGCTTTCTCTTTTCCAATCTTTTCACTCCTATGTAGCCCCCTGCGCTTCAGTGGCTTTACCGCCTTCCTCGGAGTGATATGATTAAAAAAAAAACTTCTTGATGTTATGTGCCTTTTTCCAAACTGAAATTTTAAATTCTATCTACCTTTTCGCTATGTTTTCAGTTGGAATAATATCGTGTTTTTTTTTAAAGTTCTGCTTCGCACAATCATTCTTGCATTCTTTCTTTCTTTTTTACTTTCTTTCTTTTGCAATTTCTTTCTTTTTTAATATTTAGTTATACTCCTACTTTCTTTCCTTTTTTCTTTCTTTTTCTGTTCTTTCTTCCTTTTTCTTTTCTTTTTGTATGTTCTCTTTTTCTTCCTTTCTTTCTTTCTTTCTTTCTTTCTTAAAATTTAATTTTACTCCCAATTTCTTTCCTTTTTATGTCCTTTTTTCTTCTTTTTTTTGTTTCTTTCTATCATTTTCTTTCTTTGTTTCTTTTATTCTTTCTTTCTTTCTTTCTTTCTTCAATTCACATACACAGAAATACCCTTGTACATGGTATGAATCCATCCCTTCTTGAAAAAAAAAACAGTTTTTTTTTTGTACATTTTTATCTTTCTTTGCCAATGATCCTTGGTGGATTTTTGCGTGTAATAACTTCCCATCTTCTAAACTATAATAGCCAATGCCCGGAAAGTTATTAAATAGCAGTAATAATGAACTTCTTAAATAGAGCACATCAAAATTTCTCCTTCTAAATAATATTTTTTGAGCGAACTAAATCATATAAAACAAACATTACTCAACGAAAATTTTCACAACTATATTATCGATAAACAAATAACGTTATTCTTACAAAAAGTACATGACACGACTATTAAAAATAAAACACAAAAAACACAAATATATTTTATTGCAACCAAATGCGCATCTAAATCTAAACTTCTTTATAAATGGAACTTTGTCTGTGCGCGCGCGCACGCGTGTGTGTGTGTGTGTGTGTGTGTGTCCGTTACCTATAGACTCCAAAACGGCTGAACCGATTTTTTTGAAAATTTACACAGTTGTACTATAAGCTTCTGCGAGTGTTCTTAGCTAAGTTTTTTGCCGAGGTACCCCCGATAAATATCGAAAATCGATAATCGAAAAAATCGTGTTATAAAAGGAGTGGTCCGATTTTAATCAAATTTGATACACTCATAGACAAAGACATAAGAAACGATATTCAGAAGTTTCAAGGTTGCAGTTCTTACAATAGTGCATAAAATCGATAATATATATATATATATATATATATATATAAAAGGCAAGATGTTTGTGTGTGTGTGTGTCTGGTTATCTGCCTGTAAGTCTATTTTTTCAGCCCTTTTATTTTAGTTTTTGCTTCGGGTTTGGCTCTAAGTAGGTATAATTGTAGTTTTTAGTCTCAGCCATGAGACCGTTTACTCAGAGGACTCATTTAGCCTTCAAAATTCAGTTTACGACGAAAAAAATGTATTTTATATCGATACCAAGAAATCAAATTTTGACTTACATCCATTCATTTTTCTTTCAGTCTACGGTTTCGCTTTAACTGGAAACAACTATTGCTTTTTAGTCTTTCGTGCCAATGTCCAAAGAGTCTGAGCTCCAGGACCATGTATTAGTTTTAAAGCTTTCATTACACCCGAGCAACGCCAGACTATACTGCTAGTAACTAATAAACAGGAATAATTTTCTATACGGTACATGGAAAAGAAGTTGTTGTCAGAAACCTTTTGGGGATTCCGAAATGACGAGACAAATTATTTACATTGTTCAAGCTATTGTTCTCATCTTTATTGCCATATTCATATTCACGACGTTTCGACCATTGTACGCTTCGGCCTTCTTCGGTGATTGCAATTTCGAAAAGGAAAACCTTTATTTCGATCATTGGGCTATAATTTTCTCGAGAACATATTGTCCAGTCGATACAAGCGTTGGTTAAATCCAATGACTTGATCCAAAGTATTATGAGTTTAATACCTGCTACAGCAGGTTGCTTTCAAGGGAGAGTTTGAATTTGAGTTTGAGTTTTGTTTAACGGCATATCAACCTCTGTGGATTATTTAATGCCAAGAAATGGGATTTTAAGGTATTGTTTTTTAATGTTCGGTTATAGTGAGAAGGTTGTTTTCGTCAAATTTTAATGAAATGTTTTTGTCGTTTATTCTTTTTTAATTTAAAAAACTGAAGATGTCCTCTAGTTTTGTATTAAAAATGTTTGGTTGAGAATAATTTTTTCCTTCAAAAATGTCTTATGTTGATAATTTTTTCTTCAAAAATATATGTTTTTCAATAAAAGTCTATTTTTATGTATATATTTCTATAAAAGTCCATTTGTATACTTTCATAGTGTTTTGACCGCAGTTTGGGGTTAAACTATTTGCCCATAGCTTGGACCCTAACAGGTACTACCACACCGAGTTAGAGTGAACCTGGGAACAACAGGAAGTAAGAGGTGGTTCCATGCTCCTCAAAACCTCCCTATCAGAGGCCTTGGTGCCGGATGCAGTTTACCGTCATGCCTAGTATGTTTTAAAGGGAGATATCTATGTGGGATAAACATGGCTCAGCGATAAAAATAAAGGATTCAGTTTCAAATTTGAATCACCTGAAAAAGGCCGCAGCGTACAACAGCCGAAAAGTCGTGAATATGAATTTGGCAATAAAAATGAGGACAACAGTCCGATTAATGTAAATAGTGTAAATACTACCTCATCTTAGAAACATAGACAAATAGAATTATCTTTTATTAAACGTCGGACAAATGGCAACAAAGATGAGGACAATAGTCCGAATAATGTAAATAGTGTAAATACTACCTCATCTTAGAAACATAGACAAATAGAATGATCTATTATTAAACGTCATACAAATGGCAACAAAGATGAGGACAATAGTCCGAATAATGTAAATCCTGTAAATACTACCTCAGCTCAGAAATATAGACACATAGAATGATCTATTATTAAACGTCGTACAAATGACAACAAAGATGAGGACAACCGTCCGAATAATGTAAATCCTGTAAATACAACCTCATCTTAGAAACATAGACAAATAGAATGATCTATTATTAAACGTCGTACAAATGGCAACAAAGACGAGGACAATAGTCCGAATAATGTAAATACTGTAAATACTACCTCATCTCAGAAATATAGACAAATTGAATGATCTATTATTAAACGTCGTACAAATGGCAACAAAGACGAGGACAATAGTCCGAATAATGTAAATACTGTAAATACTACCTCATCTCAGAAATATAGACAAATAGAATGATCTATTATTAAACGTCGTACAAATGGCAACAAAGACGAGGACAATAGTCCGAATAATGTAAATACTATAAATACTACCTCATCTCAGAAATATAGACAAATAGAATGGTCTATTATTAAACGTCATACAAATGGCAACAAAGATGAGGACAATAGTCCGATTAAAGTAAATAGTGTAAATACTACCTCATCTCAGAAACATAGACAGATGAGACACATCTAAACGGATTTAATCTATTTTTTCTTTATTCACTTCTTTAAATTTCTTTTTTTTTTATTTACATGTTCATTTTATGATGCACGTTTACGATATTTTTCTTATATTTATAAAACATATTCAATAAAATCTATTAATCATTCAAAAATCTTTTAAAACCAAGGGAAATAACTTTTGTAAAAAGTTACCTCCCTTATAAATTAATGTTATCGGGTCAAATTTGTAATCTTCAGTTTCATTTCCTGTTCATTTGTCAAAATAAAGACGCATGACTCAGAAATGACGCACAAATGAAAATATTAAGTATGAATGATAAATTTTATTCATTGCTAATCGAATCAGCACAAGAGATGTAATTTTGGGTTTTCTAAAAATCGTATAATATCGCTATGAAAAATCTCATTTTCTTATGATGTGTTTCGAAGAATATGTTTGTCATATTTATGTACGAACAGTAAGCTGATGAAAGACATTTCACCAATAATTATAATATGTACTTTCACTGAAAAAAAAAATCATAATATGAATAAAAAAGGTCCAAAATTTAATAATAACAAACTTTTTCCATCAAAATGTTTATGTTATTATTAAAAGAAAAGCTCAAATTATTTTTTAATTATTGTTAAAAAGAATTTAATACTTTCTATTACGTTTAAAATTTTGGTAAAAATCTTGTTTTTATTTTCAGTAACGGGGAGCCAAATCGTTACGATAGTTTACAATGGAAAACGCAATATTACATTACTCACTTTTTTTCCGGTGAAAAATTAATGAAGAAATTCTTGCAGAAATCAAATAATTGTCGGATTTTAATGAAACTTTCTGGACTTATTTACAAATGAATGAAAATATTTTTAAAAATATTGATAAAATATATTTTTTTGAATCTGTTACCTCCTCCTCCATGTAAATTCATGAAATTTCAAAAAATTATATTCTGTAGGCAAAAACGGTTTTGTTAGTTAAACGTAGGACACATTAGAAATGTAAATCATTATTTATCTTTGAAAAACCATTCAGTCCCTTTTACCGAAAATCTGCTCCAAATAACAAAAAAAAAAAAAGAAAAAAAAGAAAAACAAAAAACAACAAAAAAACGAAAAAAACGATAAAACTATGACATTATTTAATTAGATAAGCTTTTAACTGCTTTAATAAATGATATAATGTCAACAGAAAATAATTCCATTAACAATGAAATTTTAGAAGAATTTTTTTAATTTTTGTTTTTTTTTAATTATAATTATTTATAAAGCTTCAAAAATATTGTAAAGATATTTCTAATACTTGTAGATGCTAGATTGGTATATTATATATTGAAAACTATATTTACTAATCGAAAATTCATACGTTTAATACAAATTATCAATCGTATTTTTAAAATAATTTTTCTTTTTCTTTCTCTATTTGAAGTTTGTTTGTTTGTTGTATATTAATATATATGTGTATATTAGAAGGTCATGTGTTTCGGGGTTTCTTCCCCTTACTGGAAAAAATTGTACAATTATGTCACTTGTGACTACTATAGACTTATCTCGCATCTGCGAGCTGTCAACACAATTCAAACACGGCGGACAGGTCAAAAGGTTCAACTCTATGATATAGATATATCTTTACTTTGATTTTCTTGCTATAAATAAATAATACTTGTGTAAATCAGATTAATTTAATATTATATATGTTCATTTTTCAAAATTAATGTGTCACAGATGTATATTTGATTTTTGCAAGATTTTTAAAACCGAGAATTATCGTTTAACAAATGTGTTAATTGCTTAAAAATGTCCGAAAGATTGAAAGATTAAAAAAAATTCAAAATGTTATATTCGAATCAATATAATTTCTGTTTGAAATTGCACCAGAGTATTTTGCTTACTGGAAATAGTATATTTTATCATTTAGCTTTTAATTACAACTAAAATGAAAGTTTCAAGAATTTTTTTTTATTTTAAAAATTTCGTTTAAAAAATAACTATCGAAAATGAGTGGAGGTACCTAAAATAATCAGAAAACTCATAAAAATTTCATGGTTTTTAAATGTATAATAAATCTTAATTATTTAAGCTGATGATTGCATGATGAAGTTCAACGACAATAAAAATTCCCGGAAAAATTCCCGCTATTGAAATTTGAAATATTTGATTTTAACAACTTTAACAAAATATGGCAAAACAATCATAAATATGAATGCTGAGACACCTCTACATCGTGTAGTTGTTAGCAAGCTTGTCTTGCCAAAACAATTTTTTTTTTTTTTTTTTTTTTTAATCATTTCACCCCGAGCAAGGAAGAAACGCCACTGATGTGCAGGGGGTTACATAAATGTAAAGAGATTAATTACAAAAGAGTGAGGAGTACAAGCTAGTTAGAAAGGAACAATAGAAAGCTGAGAAAGCAGGTGCAATGACAGGTACATGGGCGGAGAGAAAGGGAAGGTTATACAGGGGAGGGGAGAGAGCTAGATGCCAGTGGTTAGTAGGTGAGTATTAACTTTGCTTTGAAATTTCTGGAGGTCGTAGCCGTCAGGAAAGCAAGAATACGGGAGTGAGTTCCACAGGCGGGAAGTGCGAGAGAGGAAGCTGCAGGAGTAGAATTGTCGTCTGCGTTTGGCTAACCTGACTGTGAATGGGTGGAACCCAGTTGCCAGTCTGGTTGAACGGAAGTGAGTAGTGAGATCAATTTTCACTAGGTATCCATATTGCTACCTTATGCTACATCTATGTCACGCTTAGAAAATCACCACGAATGTCGTTATTTTAACAAGTGGGTACAAATGAAAATATTTGAAATCGTCAACTTTTTCATTTCATCGAAAGTGACGTAAAACACTTTTATCTTCTTTCTTTCTTTACTGCATTCATTCATTCTTCCTTCCTTTCTTTCTTTCTTTGTTTCTTTCTTCATATTTTCAATGAAACCAAGTAGCGCTACTGATGTGTGTTTTGTTTTACCACGAAATCAAAGCGGAATAGTCGATAAATTATAAGGTGTTGGCAAAAACCTGAAACATTTCTATATTCCGTTCTTTCTTTCTTTCTTTCTTTCTTTCTTTCTTATTCTCTCTGAAACCAAGTAGCGCTACTGATATATATTTTATTTTACCAGGCAGTCAAAACGGAATAGTCTATAGTGTCCCAGTGATTGGTTACTCTTGGCCGATCATGTTGTTTGCACATGTAAATCCAGTTTTCCCACGCATTCAAGTGCGATTATTTAAGCAACGTATCCACGTGTTGTAAGTTAGTTAGGTGCCCACTCTTGCGGCTAGCGGTCGTGGGGAGATGTGTCATAATCATTCCTAACGTACACATGTACAACCACACCCGATTGCAGGTAGCAATCGGCGTCGTGTGGAATCATCTCACACACACACATATATAACTTTATGGGAACCCAACGGCTGAAGGCCGTTGTGGGAACATGTCACAAACTCTAATATACAGAACATTATTCTTTTTTCTAAACAAACTTTATCTCAATCAACCTTCTCTAAGGAACATTCATTAATTACAGTCTATGGGAGAAAACTCTTTCTTTCTTCACACTTGTTCACTATTATAAGCATGCTTTCTCAAATTATTGTATATTTATTAATACATCTTATTTTGGTTACAATTGATGTTGTTATTTAATTTTTTGAGCCTTGCGTCATATTTAATCATAAATATAAACATTGTGAATGTTTCCGACGTAATTTCTCTGCCAAATAAACGTAATTGATAACATCTACATGTCCTTGCGCCAGATGTGATTACAAATTATTGACTATCCCTTTACAAGTTCATTATTTATAATGTGTTGGCAGAAACTCGAAATCTTTCTTTCTTTCTTTCTTAAAGGATTTTTTATTGAGTAAAAAAAAACGACGAAAAAAAAATAATTCAAACGAATTTTTGAGGTGATATTTGATTTATATGTATACACAACAAAGACAGACGACACGAACCGAATTTCAGAACAAACGATAAATTTATTGTTAACACAAAAAAATTGAAAGAATTACAGAAATTAAATGGATTGTTTGCTATATCATGGCCAATGACATGTATGCAAAAATGAATCAATGTAAATAAATTATGCCCTTATATAATGAAAATGATGTAATGCTGTATACAAGGTCCTCAGAAAAGAAAACTACAGATAGAATGTAGACAAAGAAGAAAATACTTTTCTGAATAGTTTTCAAACAATTGGTACAATTCTCAAAGCAGATTTAACAGGGAGCCAAATCGTTACGTGAGTCTACAATGGAAAACGCAATATGACATTACTCAGTTTTTTTCTGGTGACAAACACATTAAATAAGAAATTCTTGCAAAAATCAAAGAATTGACGGATTTTAGTAAAACTTTCAGGACTTATTTACAAACTAGCAGGATAGCCCAGCGTTGCTCGGGTGTACGAAAGCTTTAAAACTAATCCATAGTCCTGGAGCTCAAACTCTTTGGCCGTTGACACGAAAGAATAAAAAGCAATAGTTGTTTCCAGTTAAAGCGAAACCTTAGACTGAAAGAAAAATGAATGGATGTAAGTCAAATTTTGATTTCCTGGTATCGATATCAAATAAGGTTTTTTTGTCGTAAACTGAATATTGAAGGCTAAATAAGTCCTCTGAGTAAATGATATCATGGCTGAGGCTAAGAACTACAATTATACCTACTTAGAGCCAAACTCGAAGCAAAAACTAAAATAAAAGGGCTGGAAAAAAAAAAACAGACATACAGGCAGATAAACAGACACACACACAAACGTCTTGCCTTTTATATATATATATATATATATATATATATATATATATTACCGATTTTCTGCACTATTGTAAGAACTGCAACCTTGAAACTTCTGAATATCGTTTCTTATGTCTTTGTCTATGAGTGTATCAAATTTGATTAAAATCGGACCACTCCTTCTATAATCCTATTTTTTCGATTATCGATTTTCGATATTTATCGGGGGTACCTCGACACAAAACCTAGCTAAGTACACTCGCACACGCTTATAGTACAACTGTGTAAATTTTCAAGAAAATCGGTGCAGCCGTTTCGGAATCTATAGGTAACTGACACACAGACAGACACACACACACAAAGTTCCATTTATAAATAAGTTTAGATGTATGAAATTATTTTTAAAATAATTATTTTTTTAAAATATTGGTAAAATATATTTTTTTGAATCTGTTACCTCCTCCTCCATGTAAATTCATGAAATTTCAAAAAATTATATTCTGTAGGCAAAAATGGTTTTGTTAGTTAAACGTAGGACACATTAGAAATGTAAGTCATGTATTATCTTTGAAAACCATTCAGTCCCTTTTACCGAAATTCTGCTCCAAATGACAAAATAAAAAATACAATAAAACTATGGCATTATTTAATTAGATAAGTTTTTAACTGCTTTTAATTAATAATATAAATGTCAGACATTATAGTCTAAAGAAATGTTTTCATTTTTTTTTTAAATTGTAATTATTTGTAAAGTTCCAAAAGGAATTTTTAAACGTATCTAATAATTGTAGACGTTAGGTTGGTAGATTATAGTGTGAAGACTATATTTCAGTCAGTTAAGTGCCATACGTGATACACGCTTGGGCGATCATGTCTGGAAAGAGACATGACTGACTGGGCAGAAGATTATCCCGCTGGAGTTTGCCATTGCTTTCTGCGGTAGACTGGTTGCCGACCAAGGCTATAGAACCCAATCAGTCCTATTATTTAACCCATAACTGGAAGGAAGAGACGGATTAATACCTTTCCCAAGGGTATTTGCGTGTAAGTGAATACAATGGATTCAACTGGAATTCGAACTCGGCTCCCCGGTTTCTCGTCCCGAGCCGATATCCACTGTACCACAACGCACATCCGAAGACTATATTTACTAATATAGACTATGTTTACTAATCGAAAATTCAAAAGTTTTCTTGATTCTATAGACGAAGCGAGGAAGCAATAAGATAATTTTAAAGTAAATGGCAACAGAAAAATCTGTTTTATGTATATATTTCTATCAAAGTCTATTTTTATATTTTTTATAGTGTTTTGACCCCAGTTTGGGAGGATTAACTATTTTCCCATAGCTGTGACCCTAACAGTTGATACCACTCTGGGTCAGGGTGGACCTGGGAACAACAGCAATTAACAGGTAGCTTCATGCTCCTCACAATCTCCCAATCAGAGGCCTTGCTGCTGGATGCAGTTTACCGTCATACCCAGGAATACTATCGCTATATCTGGTCTGATACAAAATCCAAAGAAGAATCTGTAATGTAATGAATTCTGACGACTTCAGATATTTTCTCACTCACATGACTGGCCTCTCTCTGTCTTTTCTACAAATATTTTCATGACAACTGCTCTGGTAACCAGATTACATGAATTTAAACGTTCTACTAGTTGGCCTCAACGTCCCATTCTTTTACTGTTCAAACAATTAAATGCAACTGATTCTTCTGCTCCAGTCGTTTCTTTTCTTACACGCCTTCTCGATTACTTGATTTCCTGATACTTAGAATCTTCAAAAGCTTAAATACAACGACAATAGCCATCTCTATCCTCTTTAATTTTTTGTCATTTCAACAATCCTTCCTAAACTCGGTATTTTCTCTCATTCTCTTTCTCTGTAACAACCTGCATACTAGTAGCATTGTCAGATTCCTTAGGATTAAATGATAACTTCAAAAATACTGCTGCCATATCTGGTCGGGTGCTCCTGCTATCCACCTAGGTGTCCTTGATAAAATCCAACGGAGAATCTGTAATGTGACAGATCCCGACTTGGCAGCTCGGATACAGTCACTTTCTCACCGACGCAATGTGGCTTCCCTGTGTCTTTTCTACAAAAACTTTCACAGCTTCTGCTCCGATTAAATTAGCTCACTGGTAGCCCCCATACATGAATTTACTCGAGCCACAAGATTAGCAACTAGGTCTCACACTTTTATGATGAAACAAATGAATTGTAAACGCAAATTCTACTCCATCAGCTTCTTTTCTCGCACTTGTCGGCTGTGGGATTCCCTTCCGTTTCCTTGCTTCCCTGAATCTCCAAGAATTTAAATGTAAAGTCAATCGTCATCTCCTATCTCACTAACCTGGATCCTCTCTCTCATGCTCCTTTCTCTGACCACTACGCTCTCATCACTATTCTCATCCTACTCTTACCCACGTCCTGACACCCCCTATAACCTGTCCATCTTTCTCATAACTTTATTCCTATGTAACCCCCTGCAAAACAGTGGCAATAAAATGCCTTGCTTGGGGCGATAGGATTATATAAAAAAGCACAAATCTATTCTAAGAGACTGAAATAGATAGATAGATAGATAGATAGATAGATAGATAGATAGATAGATAGATAGATAGAAACAGACTGAGATAGATAGATAGATAGATAGATAGATAGCTAGATAGATAGATAGATAGAAACAGACTGAGATAGATAGATAGATAGATAGATAGATAGATAGATAGATGAGAAACAGACTGAGATAGATAGATAGATAGATAGATAGATAGAAACAGACTGAGATAGATAGATAGATAGATAGATAGATAGATAGATAGATATAAACAGACTGAGATAGATAGATAGATAGATAGATAGATAGATAGATAGAATTAGATAGATATAAACAGACTGAGATTGATAGATAGATAGATAGATAGATAGATAGATAGATAGATAGATAGATAGATATAAACAGACTGAGATAGATAGATAGATAGATAGATAGATAGATAGATAGATAGATAGATAGATGAACAGACTGAGATAGATAGATAGATAGATAGATAGATAGATAGATAGATAGATAGATAGATAGATAGATAGATAGATAGATAGATAGATAGATAGATAGATAGATAGATAGATAGATAGATAGAAACAGACTGATGTTTCTTTCTCCGTCCATTCCACTCTGATCGGTATTCTTATCATTCTCTTACCCATTTCCTGACACCCCCTATAACCTGTAACTCTTTCTCATAACTTTCCTCCTATGCAACCTCCTGCAAAACAGTGGTACGAAATGCCTTGCTTGGGGCAATATGACCAAAAATAAAAAAGGAAAAAAAAGGGATTTTCCGGATGTCAACATTCATAGTAACAAGTTTATTCTTAGCAAGGGAGGTAATTCCAAAAATATTTTACAGAGTTAGTTTTCTTGAATTTTCTATTTCTATTGACGAAGCGAGGAAGCAATAGGAAACTTTTAAAGTAAATGGTAATAGAAAAAATAATTTTTTCAAAAGAATAATCACAGATAGATAGATAGATAGATAGATAGATAGATAGATAGATAGATTGTGAACAGGCTGAGATAGATAGATAGATAGATAGATAGATAGATAGATAGATAGATATAAACAGACTGAGATAGATAGATAGATAGATAGATAGATAGATAGATAGATAGATAGATAGATAGATAGATTGTGAACAGGCTAGATAGATAGATAGATAGATAGATAGATAGATAGATAGAAACAGACTGAGATAGATAGATAGATAGATAGATAGATAGATAGATAGATAGAAATAGACTAGAAACAGATAGATAGATAGATAGATAGATAGATAGATAGATAGATAGATAGATAGATAGATAGATAAACCAAATTAGGGCTCCACCTAGTACGCAGGGTGTTACAGAGAGAGAAAACCTGAGTACACGGTATGGCAAAAAAAAAAAAAAAAAAAAAAAGGAAAGCGGATGGGATTTAGGGAGGTGGATGGGATTTAAATAGGAGATGGCACTGGACAATATTGGTGGACTCGTGTGAATCCAGGTAAAAATAACAAAAACACACAATTTAAGAAAAACGGCAATTGTACAAATAGGTTAACAAAAATAAGTGCATGTTTACGCAATTGAAATAAAATATAATACATTGAAACTAGCTATAAGAATGTGTGTGTGTTTGTGTGTGTGTGTGTGAAATGATCGTGTGTGATGGATACGTGTTTGTATGTGCGTATGTGTGAGAGTTCCAAAATCAACAAAGCAAACGCACCCTGTCGAGAACGTGCTTTATGTGAGTAGTGGTGCATTGCATATCGACTCGGAACGAGAAATCGGGGAGGCGAGTTCGAATTCCAGTTAAATTCTCTTGCATTCACTTACACGCAAATACTCTTGGGAAAGGTATTAATTCGTCTCTGACCTTTGCAGGTCATAAAGTGGGGGATCGGTTTTCTATTGTTATAAAGTAATAAACTGATCCCCCACCAATTATTACGTAACTGACTGATTGGCGGCAGAAGAAATATATAAAATGTCTAAAGACAAATTACAGACATGTCATAATTGATTATTCTATCTTAATATTTTCTTTTTTTTTTTTATTCATTTCACCCCAAGCAAGGCGATGCTGCTACTAGTGTGCAGGGGGGTTACAATCAGAGAAAAGACTACGTAGACGGGCGGGATTCAAAAAGGTGGGTATTGACGTTGCATTTAAATTTTTGGAGTTTATAGCTATCAGGTAAGCAGTTAATCAGAAATTAAGTTCCACGAGAGAGAAGTGCGAGAAAAGAAACTGTTAGAATAGAAGTGATAGATAAATTTAATTATTTCAACGGCAAATGGGCGGAACCTATATGCCAATCTAGTAACAGGCTTAAATTCGTGTGGTCGTGTGGTCAGGGCATCAGGGAAAAAAAAATGCTCATCAGAGCAGTTCCCATGAAAATATTTTTAGTAAAGACAAAGGGAAGCCACATTGGTGAGAAAGTGACTGAAGTCGAGATGCCAAGTTAGGATCGATTATATTGCAGATGCCTCTTTGAATTTTATCGAAATGAATAGCAGGAGCACCCAACAATGCATTGCGGCAATTTTTAACGTCAGATAGAAATTTTTCTTGTTGAAAAGACCTCCTAACACACGAACTTACATCCACTCTCTCCAACTCTCTCCCTATGTACATCCTAAGTCGTCTTTCACCCTCCTTCTGACATTTCCTATACCCAATCCCTCTATGTAACCCCCTGCAGTGGAATGCCTTGCTGGGGTGACACGATTAAAAAAAAAAAAGTTTAATAATTTTATCACATTCAACATTATAAATAACAATAATTTATCCTATTTTCCCGAAACTTAGCATGAACAATTTTCGGATTTGGAGATAAGATAACGAAGATCACAAAGCACTACTCGGGGCCTACCTCGGTAAAGACGTTGGAGAGTAGTACGCACGGACCTATAGTAGTGATGTTAAAAGAACAGAGCTCGAAGTAAAATATCTTATCTATATATTTACTAGCAGTATAGCCCAGCGTTGCTCGGGTGTAATGAAATCTTTAAAACTAATACATGGCCCTGGAGCTCAGACTCTTTGGACGTTGGCACGAAAAACTAAAAAGCAATAGTTGTTTCCAGTTAAAGCGAAACCGTAGACTGAAAGAAAAATGAATGGATGTAAGTCAAATTTTGATTTCCTGGTATCGATATCAAATCAGTTTTGTTCGTCGTAAACTGAATTTTGAAGGCTAAATAAGTCCTCTATGTAAATGGTATCATGGCTGAGACTAAGAACCACAATTATACCTACTTAGAGCCAAACCCGAAGCAAAAACTAAAATAAAAGGGCTGAAAAACTGATTTTGATCCGACCCGGTAGGATATCTGGGTATCGATTTTCAATATCGGAGTCAAATAAGTCATCCATGGATAGAACTGCCGCCTTGAAACTTCTGAATATCGTTTCTTATGTCTTTTTCTGTGAGTGTATCAAATTTGATTAAAATCAGACCGCTCCTTCTATAACCCGATTTTTTCGATTATCGATT
>JBBBDQ010002071.1:172500-202500 GCA_037127315.1 Ascarosepion bandense
GGGAATTAGGAGATAATATGAATAGGTATCTATCTATCTATCTATCTATCTATCTATCTATCTATCTATCTATCTATCTCGGTTTGTTTGTTTCTATCTATCTATCTATCTATCTATCTATCTATCTATCTATCTATCTATCTATCTATCTCGGTTTGTTTATATCTATCTATCGACTGCATCTGAGCCGCCAAGTTGGGATCAATCACATTTCAGATTCTCCGTTGGATTTTGTCAAGTACTCCGAGGTGAATAGCAGGGGCACCGACAAGATATGGCAGCAGTATTCATATTGCGGTGAGATAGTAGATTTATATATGTGCAGGATGGATTCAGACGGGAAAAAATCCTGCCCCTGCAAAGTGAACCGACCTTCTTATCAGCGGATTTAGCTATAGATTCGATATAGTCATTTTACTTGAGGTCTGCTGAGAGTGTGAGGCCAAGGAGGCGTAGTGTTTTGACCGATTGTCAATGAATTTTAATATTGAAATCATTAGCAATTCATTTACAATAAAAATATATTGCCATATTCTATAAGTAATCTTGCATTAATTCCTGACCACTAACGATATCTTTCTTCTTTTTATTAATTCAATTTTATAGCAAAATAATTGACAATGCATTTACATTATGCAAACAATAGCCAGATACTTGCATTCATTTCTGTTCACTAATAATCCCCTGCTTCTTGATTCAAAATAAAATTCTATAGTAAAATATTTATCAATGCATTACCTTAACATTTAAAATAGCCCTATTCTATCAGTATTGCTTATATTTATTCCTGACCATTGAGAATCCCTTTCTTCATGATTGTCAATGCATTTCTATATTACAATCATTAACAATGCATTTCCATCATACATATAATAGCCTTATTCTATCAGTTATGCTTGCATTAATACCAAATGTATCAGTTATCTATTAATTTATTCAAAATATCCAAATTCGTGAAACTGGTGACTTAATTGTGTAGTATATATATTAAGGCGAAATATATTCTCGAGTGATAGAGAGAGGTCTGAAGAATCAAATTTATAAGGAATAACATGGCTTTTTTTATATGTGGCTCTTCAAACGAGGCAATTGCTCATCATCGCTTTGTATTTAATTACTGGCAGTGTTTGATATGTGACAAAACATATCCTTTGAAAGGGAAGGACATTTGCTTTCAGTATATTATGTTTATGACATGATTATTGATGCGATTTCGTCTGTCATAAAAACACATTTGATATTATGCAGGAATAGACAATGCACACACATTTTACATCAGAACCTAAACGAAAAGCCAGACGCAGAGTAGTCTCCCAAACGCTATAGACGGAGAATAAAAGGACGACAGTTCGCTGGGTGCTATACGGGTATCGTATGCACAAGACTGGGATAACAGAGGATATCCTTCTTCATGTGCCGTGTTCCTTCAGGACGTAGGCGATCATGGACTTCCGTTTAGTTCTGTCTCTTGTCACTCTCAATAATTTTTCTCTTATTATCTCTCCCAAGCTCGGCTTCGTCAACTATCTGCTCAGACCTAACAAATACGTCTCGCGCTGCTTTCCCCTGTCTCTTCTTCCATTTTTCCGAATTGTGAGTATCAAGTTCTCCAGGCCGTCCTTCCTCACTACGTGTCACAGGAACCTCAGCTGTCTCTTCCTGATATTTATTATCAGTTTTCTTCTTGTTTGTATCCTTTCCAACACCTCATCGTTGCACACATGCTCCGTCCATAGTATCCTCAGCATCCTTCTGTAAAAACACATTTCTGCTGCCTCAACCCCATCCTTCATCTTTGATGAGATCGTCCAACATTCATTTCCATACAGTAGAACAGATATCACATGGCAATCCAGCACTCTTTTCTTTGTTTCTAATGAGATTTTCCTGTCTTTCAGTACTCTGGTTAGCTTCTGAAATGCGTCTTTGGCCATGCCAATGCGTCTTTGGATCTCCGTGTTGCATTTTCCACCCTCTTTCAAAACACTTCCCAGGTATTTGACTTTTTCTTTTTATGTTTACCAATTTACAGATATCACATAGCAATTTACAGATATCACATAGCAATCCAGCACTCTTTTCTTTGTTTCTAATGAGATTTTCCTGTCTTTCCGTACACTGGCTAGCTTTTGAAATGCGTCTTTGGCCATGCCAATGCGTCTTTGGATCTCCATGTTGCATTTTCCACCCTCTTTCAAAACACTTCCCAGGTATTTGACTTTTTCTTTTTATGTTTACCAATTTAAATATTAGGGTCACGCTGACTCTTTGAATAGAACGGGTTGACGACGGGAAGCCAGAAACATTCGACACGTTGTTTGCTGGTGGTTAACTTGCATTTTCCTTTTACAAGGATGTTTAATCTGTACAAGGATCAAGAGTCGCTAGAGGTGGACGGTTACAAAATAAGGAGCAAAGCTCAACCGATCTGAAGTGCAAGTATCACATCGAACCTTTAGCTGCATCTACTGCGAGGAAGGTTGTGTCATTATGTAAAAACTAGAAAGTTTTTCTCGTCAGTCTATCTTGCACATTTATAAGTCTACCTTTCGTTCATGTCAAGGCTCATCCCTTGTTCCCTGTTTAGGATGTGGTTTCCGGCTTTTCTCTTTTCCAATCTTTTCATTCTTTTCTTTTTTTTTCAATTGGAGTAGATAGATCTATCGCCCGGTTCACACTCCATCCACGTCTATTGAACAGGTTAAGAGGCTCATCCCTTGTTCCCTGTTTAGGATGTGGTTTCCGGCTTTTCTCTTTTCCAATCTTCTTATTTTGTTTTTTGTTTTTGTTTTTCAATTGGAGTAGATAGATCTATCTATCTACTGGTTCACACTCCACCTACGTCTATTGAACAGGTTAAGAGGCTCATCCCTTGTTCCCTGTTTAGGATGTGGTTTCCGGCTTTTCTCTTTTCTAATCTTTTCACTCTTTTCTTTTTTTTTCAATTGGAGTAGATAGATCTATCGCCCGGTTCACACTCCATCCACGTCTATTGAACAGGTTAAGAGGCTCATCCCTTGTTCCCTGTTTAGGATGTGGTTTCCGGCTTTTCTCTTTTCCAATCTTCTTATTTTTTTTTTTTTTTCAATTGGAGTAGATAGATCTATCTATCTACTGGTTCACACTCCACCTACGTCTATTGAACAGGTTAAGAGGCTCATCCCTTGTTCCCTGTTTAGGATGTGGTTTCCAGCTTTCTCTTTTCCAATCTTTTCACTATTACGTAGCCCCCTGCACATCAGTGGTGTTACCGCCTTGCTTGGGGTGATATGATTAAAAAAAATGTATAGTACACTGCTATATCTGGTCGGGTTCTCCTGCTATTCTCGTCACAGTTCATCTTGCACATTTATAAATATACCTTTCGTCCGTCCATTGAATACTGTTGGCATATCTGGTCGGGTGCTCCTGTTATTTATCTCGAGGTTCTCGTTAGAATCCATTATGCACGTTTATAAATCTACCATTTGTCCGTGCATTGAATACTGTTGCCATATCTTACCGGGTTCTCCTGCTATTCATCTCGAGGTTCTCGTCAGAATTCATCTTGCACATTTATAAATCTACCATTCGTCCTTGCATTGAATACAGTTGTGATATCTGGTTGGGTTCTCCTGTTATTCACTTCGAGGTTCTCGACAAAATCCAAAGAAGGATATGCAACGTAATCTACCCTGGATTCAGTCAATTTCTCGCCAACATTATGTGTCTTTCCTTAATCTATTCTACAAATATTTTAATAGCAGCTGCGCTGTCGAGCTTTTTTGCCTTGTGTCGCGACCATATGAATTTACACGTGCTACTAGATTGGCATCTAGGTCCCACCCATTGACCGTAACAACCTCTTCTACTGTGTGGATCTTTCTTCCGTTTACGTGCTTCCCAGATAGCTATAATTTCCAAAAATATAAAAGCAACGTCAATTGCCATCTTCTATCTCCTTGAATATCACCCATCTTTAATTATTTTTTCGACACTTCCTGTGCCCTGTTTTTTTCTCTCACTGTAAACCCCTGTGCACTAGTGGTGGTCCTGACTTGCTTGGGTCAAATGATTAAAAAATATGTCGGGAAAAAAAGGTTGACCCGAGACTTGAACAGGTTAAGATTTGTTGGTTAAACCCTATTTCTTTCTTTCACTTATTTTTAAAAAAATTATTTTAATCATTTCACATAAAGATGGGCGGTACCGCCACTGATGTACAGGGGGCTACATATGAGAGTTAAAGTTTTATACAGTGGGAGAGTGAAGACAAAGACGAACCAGCTACAGGGTGTGAAAGAGAAAGGGCAAGAGAAGGATTTGAACACAGGAGTGAAGACAGTTACGAACGTAGAGAGAAATAAAAAGAACAAGATACAGGAGGTGATGTAGAAAGGGCTGGAGTTAAGCGGATAAGAGATGGGAATTGACATTGCATTTAAATTCCTGGAGGTTGTAGCCGTCAGGAAAGCAAGTATATGGAAGGGACTTCCACAGGCGAAAAGTGCGAGAAAAGAAGTTGATGTAGAATTGTTGCATGCATTTGGTTGATTTAGCTGTAAAAGGGTGTGAGCTTGTTGCCAGTCTAGTTGCACGAGTAAATTCTTGTGTAGGGGGCACTAGTGACCAAAGTTCGTTGGAGCAGAATCCATGAAAATATTTATAGAAGAGACAGAGGGAAGCCACATCTTGCCGGTGAGAAAGTGGCTGGAGTCGAGCTGCCAGGTCGGGACAAATTACATTGCAGATTGTCATTTGGAGCCTGTCGGGAACACTGAGACGAACGGCAGTGACGCCTGACCAGATATGACGATATTCCATGGGCGGTTGAATGGTTGATTTATATATGTGCAGACAATAGTATTCCATACAAAGGTTTTCTTTTTACTTTTCTCTCAAGTGGGTATCACTTCTGAAATTCTATCCACTGTTTATTCAACAGAAATCTTTCAAAACAAAATTAATTTCTCATAGGAAAAGCTGCTTAAGTAAAACTTCCATCAGGAATGATAGTTGTTTACTCCATGGCGGGTCTTACCCGAAAAGGTTACAATTATTGGATTCAAGGAATGTATACGCGTTGTGATGCAGTGGATATTGACTCGGAATGACAAATCGGGGAGCCGAGTTCGAATTCCAGTTGAATTCCTTGCATTCACTTTACGAACAAATACCCTCTTCCCTCCAGTTATGGGTTAAATAATAGGACACATTAAGTTCTATATCTTTAGCTGGCAACCAGTCTACAGCAAAAAGCAATGACAACCTACTGCAGGAAAATCTTCTGCCCAGTCAGTCATGTTTCTTTCGAGACATAATCGCACAAAGCGTGTATCACGTATGTCACTTAATGGATTTCAGGATATGCGTTTTGGTGCAGTGGATATCGACTCGGAACGACATATTGGGGAACCGAGTTCGAATTTCGGTTGAATTCCTTGCATTCACTTACGCACAAATACCTTTTTTGGAAAGGTATTAATTCGTCTCTTCCCTCCAGTTATGGGTTAAATATTAGGACAGACTGGGTTCTATCTATCTATCTATCTATCTATCTATCTATCTATCTATCTATCTATCTATCTATCTCTCTATCTATCTATCTATCTATCTATCTATCTATCTATCTCATTGTGACCATTATCTATCTATCTATCTATCTATCTATCTATCTCATTGTTACTATTATCTATCTATCTATCTATCCTATCTATCTATCTATCTATCTATCTATCTATCTCATTGTGACCTATCCTTATCTATCTATCTATCTATCTATCTATCTATCTATCTATCTATCTATCTCATTGTGACCATTATCTTATCTATCTATCTATCTATCTATCTATCTATCTATCTATCTATCTATCTATCTATCTATCTATATCATTGTGACCATTATCTATCTATCTATCTATCTATCTATCTATCTATCTACCACTTCAGTAAGTACCTGCACAAATCATTCATTAAGTTCCATAATGATCAGTCTCTTCCCGCGTACCACGCTTCTCTGGAACCGACACCCACTCTCTATCATTTTAACCTATACAAGTTTAGGTTCAATTGCTACCTATCTTTCCCACCTATTCGAATAGATTGTGGATCTTACTCGATAACTTTCTACCTTGAGTTGCTCCCGAGCCTTGTACAGAGTGAAACCTATTTTAAAAAACCTTAGTTTATATATACATGGAGAAAATATGTAAATTTTCACTATTTTATATTTTTAATTCCACGCATGCACGTTGTTTTTTATTTTATTTTGGGCACCGTCTTTTAGGAACTATGACGCAATTCACTTTCCTAGAAATTTGGAACTTATATACTGTACTCCTTGGAGTTCTTGGCAGAAGCTCCAAGACGAAGATTTCATATTATTATAGTGCCAATCTGAGGAGAGTTCAGAGGATTCGGAAAGAGTTGGACGAGTCTAATGGTGATTACGAAGGTACAGCCGCTTGGAAATATCACTCTGATCATTCTGATTAGAAAAGAACTCCCGAATCTATTGGCGAGGGGATTAGATTCAATACGGAGGTCAACATTAAGTGCCTTGAGAAGGTAGTGCGGCCCTGGGTCAAGAGAGGAGCTGCTGGAAGACTGTGTAGAAACAGGAAGCCGTAGATGACTCACAAGTAGGAGAACCAAGTCATGGTTGTCAGACAACTTCTGCCACCACATAACCCCTTACATTTGGCCACGTAACTCCCCCAGACTGCAACTCCCCGCCTTGATTATTATCTGTAGGGCGCAGTTAACTCCTTGTATCACCTAAAATAAAGTCAAGGCAAGGATTATGGCAGTATTTAACAACTTGATCAAGGATACAGTTCAAAAAGTTGCAAGGGATTCCAAAGTCGTCTGCAGTCAGTGATTGAAGCCAATGGCCGTTTTATTGCATAAATTTACTCTTTAGTATTTCAAGATATTTTTTTTCGATTTTGGCGAATATATCTTTTGAAATGAGAAGTCAATTTATTTTTAATTTTTTCTGAGTAATTTACACGAAAATTTATCCATCGCATCCTATATATATATATATATATATATATATATATATATAGACATATGCCATCGCATCCTATATATATATATATATATATATATAGACATATGCTATTAAATATATATATATATAGACATATGCTATTTTCTAGACATATGCTATTAAATATAAGAGACAATGAATGTCTATTATGTTTAATCATGAGCCGTTCTAAACGTCGTATTTTTGCTTTAATTTCAGTTGAAAATAAAGACAAAAATTCTCCAACATTTGGATAATTATTTATTGGTTTTCCTTTTAAGCTTTCGGCTCACATGAGCCATCTTCAGAGAGGTAGTTTAAACTGAAATATTATAAAATCCACCATCACCGACGATTTTATTTTGTGTTGACATATATAAATCTAAACTTATTTATGAATGGAACTTTGTCCGTGTGTGTGTGTCTGTGTATTGTGTGTCCGTTACCTATAGACTTCGAAACAGCTGAACCGATTTTCTTGAAAATTTACACAGTTGTACTACAAGCGACTCCGAGTGTTTTTAGCTAGGTTTTGTATGAAGGTACCCTCGATAAATATCGAAAATTGATAACCGGAAAAAATCGGGTCATAGAAGAAGTGGTTCGATTTTAATCAAATTTGCTACACTCATAGACAAAGACATAAGAAACGATATTCAGAAGTTTTAAGTTTGCAGTTCTTACACTAGTGCAGGAAATCGCTAATATATATATATATATATATATATATATATATATATATATATATATATAAAAGACAAGATGTTTGTGTGTGTGTCTGTTTATCCGTCTGTATGTCCTTTATACAAATCCACCATTTTCATCCGATTCTCACCAAACTTCACACAAATATTCTTTAGGCTGAGTCTGAGTTCCAGGACCATGGATTTGTTTTAAAGCTTTCATTACACCCGAGCAACGCCGGGCTATACTGCTAGTATATATATATATATATATATATATATATATATATATATATATATTACGGAAATTAACGAAGATTGACGAGGCTTGGTCATAAACAAACGACAATTTGAAATGATTTGTTTCAACAAAAGACGCCTATCTATATTTGTCAACAAATATAGATGGGGGTCACAGGTTCGAATCCTGTCGAATGGCACACATTATCCTAATAAAAATTTATCGTAAATAATCAGTCTAGTAGATATAAATATGTAATACTGTATAATTAAAAACAGAATATCTACTTAATTATGAGTATCGATCAAAATTAATGTTCTAACAGATCATTTCATATATATATTAGTAATCCTCAGACAGATCTGTTTCGCTGTATCACAGCTCATCAGTAAGGTTAGATTCCGATTGCTTTTAACCCAGGATTGAAACCTGACCGAATTGGCGTCAGTTGGCGATTCTACCTCTGGGCTATGGGCGCTCGGTAGAAGAAGGCAAACTTTTTAGCGTGTATATTATCACTATACACGCCAAATAGCCAGAGTGATCTAATTCATTACAGAATGAGCGATGCTCATATATATATATATATATATATATATATATATATATATATATATATATCAATCTATACACGCCTATCTATCTATCTATATATATATATATTTTTTTTTTCTATCTTTCTATCTATCTCAGTCTCTTAATATATATATATATATATATATATATATATATATATATATATATCATTCTGTTCATATCTATCTATCTATCTATCTATCTATCTATCTCAGTCACTTCATATCTATCTATCTATCTATCTATCTATCTCAGTCTCTTCATATCTATCTATCTATCTATCTATCTATCTATCTATCTATCTATCTAGAATTCACCCATAAATGTCGAGGCCAACATTAAAAAACCGTTATTCGCACCATTTTCAGATAATTGGGGCTTTAAAATATAACTTAGTCGAACTGTATACGCATAGCAGACATCAATTTGGGACCACGCCTAGAGACACCCCACTTTCACCCCTTAATATGTCTCCCTTGACCGTGCCGTTCTCCGTCGATGAATGATAAACTCAACGATGTTACTTTTGCAGGGACCGAGAGAATGTTTAATTGTGGATGAACGTCAGGGTTTACTGAAAGGTTTGTTTTTAAAATAATGATCTGTTGATTTATAGGGTCCAATCTGCGAAATTAGTTCCGTAGAAAAGATCTGCGTATATTTGGGTTGCCTTGCTTATATTTTACATGCCAGAACAGATTTGCAATAACTAAGGTTTAAAATTGAATTTTAAAAATGAAAAAAAAATATTTTGAAGCATTTATTTTAGTTTTAGTTTCAACAGAATAATTTTAATCCATCTATATATATATATATATAACAGACAATCTGTGAGTCTGTGTGTGACTGTAACCTATGCACCCCTACATTTTTAAGGCTACCCCATTCAAACCTTCTAGGGACACTTATGTACAGGGAAGCCAGGTCGACACATACTTTTTGAGCAATTTTTCCTTTCGCACTTTTTGGCCAATGGAGCCGATTGTTTACATTTGCTCCGTAAAATATCTAAGATCTAAGATTTACGTCACAGAAATTAAATTACGTTACAGAAATTAAATCACACGTGTCAAACACGACTAAAAAAATTTTATTAAAAAAATGAGCCTTTATATTTAATTTTTCTTCCGACGTTTCAAAAATTCATTTGGTCAACGAATAAATGTGAATATTTTTTCCCGTAATTTTGAAACAAAAAAATAGTAAAAAAAATGTGTTTTTTCAAACAAACAAACAAAAATGTTTAAAAAGTGCTAATGGTTAATCTTAATTAAAATTAAAAAAGACGTGGAAGGCTATGATCACCTACGTCCTGAAAGGACAAGGCGCTTATAAGAAGAAGAAGAATCCGTCCCGTGAACATTAGATTCTCTAAGCCATGCATCCTCATTATGTGTCCTAGAAAGTTCAGATGTCTCTTCCTGAGGTTAAGCATGTTGTCTTTTAGTTCGCATCGTCTCCAAAACCTTGTGGTTGCACACACGTTCCGTCTATGTCTTCTTTAGAACTGCGTTTCTATTGCTTCAGTTCTCTCCTTCATCTTTGATGAGACTGTCCAGCATCTGTTGCCATATAGGAAGACGTACAGTACCGGACATAATTATTAGGCCATCCCAGTTTAAAAAAAAAAATGACCTATTTCACACTATTTTTAGTATTTATTGCAAAGTGGATAATTCTAAATGAAAATAGAATGGTTCTTTTGTTATCATTACTTTGCTAAATTTTACAAGGCAAATAGCGACAATTTACCAATCGCACACTGTTGATTTGCTATATATATATATATATATATATATATATATATATATATATATATACACTACCGGCGATAATTATTAGGCCACCCCAGTTTTTAAAAAATGATGTATTTCATACTATTTCTTAGTATTTATGACCATGACAGTGCGCCTTCAGATCTCAATGTAACATTTTCCGTCCTTTGTCAAAACAACCAATTATTTAAAACTAGCAGTATAACCCGGCTTTGCTATAATGAAAGCTTTATAACTAATCCATGATCCTGGAGTTGTTTCCAGTTAAAGCGAAACCGTAGACTGAAAGAAAAATGAATGGATGTAAGTCAAATTTTGATTTCCTGGTATCGATATCAAATAAGTCTTTTTTGTCATAAACTGAATTTTGAAAGCTAAATAAGTCCTCTGAGTAAATGGTATCATGGCTGAGACTAAGAACTACAATTATACCTACGTAGAGCCAACCCAGAAACAAAACCTAAAATAAAAGGGTTGAAAAAATACAGACAGGCAGATAAACAGACACACACACAAACATCTTGCATTTTATATATATATATTATCAATTTTCTGGACTATTGTAAGAACTGCAACCTTGAAACTTCTGAATATCGTTTCTTGTGTCTTTGTCTATAAGTGTATCAAATTTGATTAAAATCGGGCCACTCCTTCTATTACCCGATTTTATCGATTTTCGATATTTATCGGGGGTACCTCGACACAAAACCTAGCTAAGAACACTAGCAGATGTTATTTGTACAACTGTGTAAATTTTCAAGAAAATCGGTTCAGCCGTTTCGGAATCTATAAGTAACAGACACACACACACACACACACACACACACACACACACACACACACACACAAAGTTCCATTTATAAATAAGTTTAGATTATGTACCTGCTTGACTTTGCTATCCCCGACCTGTAGTTGGCATTTTGAGCTTCTCTTTTTTCTTTTTTTTTTTTTGATAACAAAGCATTAGATTTTCTTTTTTATGTCCTTTTTTCTCGCTTTCTCTTGCTACGATCTGCAGGAGGTCCTGTAGTTTCTTTCCTGAATTTGTTATCAGAACTGCGTCATTGTGCTTTATTTCAAAACTTAAATTGACTGTAAAGTAGATACCTCCAAAAAATCGCTGAAAAAACAGCATCGTATGAAGAAAAAAAAAAAGGCCCCAAACTAAATAAAAACAAAGTTTTCTCAGCAAAATGTTTATATTATCATTAAGAGGATAGACTCGCTTCCTTATTCTTGCTATTGTGACGGCTACAACCCCCAGGAATGTAAATACAAGGTCAATACTCATCTCTTAACTACTTGACCCTAATTCTTTACACACTGCCCTGTATATCCTTTCCTTTCTCTCCACCTTTGCAACTGTCATCACACCTGTATTCCCATCCTTCACTTGCTCATTTCTAACTGGTTCGTCCTTCTCTTCAATCTCATAATCTTTTTCTCTTACGTAGCCCCCTGCACATCAGTAGCGTTACAGCCTTGCTCGGGGTGATAAGATTAAAAAAAAAAAAGAAAGAAAGAGATCAAAGTTTTTTTTTTAATTATTTAAAAAAAAATTAATTATTTCTAACAAGTTCGAAATTTTGGTAGAAAATCTTTTTTCTCTTTCGTCAGTGCGAGAACTAAATTGACGCATAGTTTATGACGTTAAAAAACGTAATATTACGCAAGACACCTTTTTTTTTTACCGTGAAAGACACATTAATTTTGAAATTCTTGCAGAAATCAAATAATGGTCGGATTTTTATGAAAATTTCAGGAGTTATTCATAATTGACTGAAATCAATATTGAAAAATTATCTTTTAGAAAATATTGGTAAAAATATTTTTTATACATACGTTACCCACTCCGCCCACCAACACCAATTAATTTCCGGAAACATCTAAAAATTCGATTTTGGGCAATAAGCCTAATATAATTAAATTCTGAAGTCAGTGAAGAATGATAATCAATTGTCTTTTTTCTTCTTCAATATCGGCCTTCTTTCTAAAAAGTAGGTCCGAATTTTTAAGAATGCAATAAATAAATTAAGCATATCATAGTCTGAAAAGAAAAAAAAAATCAATAAATAATGAATTTTTACAAGAATTATTTTCATTTTTTTTCATAATAATAAATAAAGTTTCAAAAATATTTTAAAATTTCTTCCTCCATTAGGTCGGCTAGGGTATGAAATTAAAGCATGAAGACTAAATTTACCAATCGAAAATTGAAAAGCTTAACACAAATGATTGAGCCATTAGATTTTTAAAACAATTAAAACATTTTAATTGTGTGAATTTTGATTACCCGTATCTTATTTGTACGGGTGGCCGTACGTGATATTTATAATTATAAGGTCACGTGATTCAATGGTTGTCCTCCCTTACATGAAAAGAATAAAATTTATACCAAATTCTTCTTCCATACTTGGCATTTTTTGCCCAGCTATTGTAAATCATATTAGTTATCACCTCTTGATAACGAGGTGACAGATGTGATGATAAGGATACCATAATTGAGAAACGCTTTTTGGGAAATATTTCGGGCAGTAAGCATCTGATTCTTGTTTCAAGTCAACTTAAAGTAAGTTTAAATTCAGTAATTTGAAAAAAGTAATGTGTCAGCTAGGTGTATTTTATTTTTGCAAGATTTTTTTAAACTTTTAAAACGTCTTCTGTTTACAATCGATAGAAAATGGTGGAAAATTTGAAATTTTAACAACTTTTTTTAAATCTACAAAATTTTTAATTCCGATCAATATAATTTTGGTTTGAAATACACCAGGGTATTTAGGTTTACTGTAATTAGTAAATTTAATCTCTTGGCTTTCAATTAAAGCTATAATTAAAGTTTTAAGAAACCTTTTTTATTTTTAAAAATTAAGTTTGAATTGAGGTATCTAAAATGAGTAGAGGTACCTACAGTAAAGAGTTTTTCTTTTTCTTTTTGTTGTTTTTTGTTGTTTTTTTGTTGTTTTTTTTTTTTTTTGCTAAACTTTTGATTTCAGTGACATTTTCAGCCCGCGTTTGTCGCAATGTAATGTTATTTAAAAGAAGATTTTTCCGCCTAAAACAGTTCTGCACATATATAAATCTACCATCCGCCCGTGCATTGAATACTGCTGCCATATCCGGTCGGGTGTTCCTGCTATCCACCTAGGTGTCCTTGACAAAATAAAACGGACAATCTGTAATGTGATAGATCCCAACTTGGCAGCTCGGATACAGTCACTTTCTCACCGGGGCAATGTGACTTTCCTATGTCTCTTCTACAAACACTTTCACGGCTTCTGCTCCAATGAACTTAGCTCACTGGTGCCTCCTATGTATGAATTTACTCGAGCTACTAGACTAGCAAATAGGTCCCACCCTTTTACAGTGAAAACAATCAAATGTAACCCCACTTCTACTCTAACAGCTTCTTTTCTCGCTCTTCCCGCCTGTGGAATTCCCTTCCATATTTTTGCTTCCCCGACAGCTACAATCTCCAAGAATTTAAATATAAGGTCAATAGTCATCTCTTGTCTTACTGACTCGTATCCTTCCTCCCGTGCTCTTTTTTCCATCTACTCCGCTCTAATCACACCAGTATTTTCATCCTTCTTTCGCCTACCTCCTGACACACCCTATAATCTGTCCCTTTTTCTCATCACTTTCCTCCTATGTAACCCTCTACGGTGCGGCTGCCTTGCTTGGGGTGAAATGATTAAAAAAAATCAATAATTTTACTTCCTACAACTTGCTGATATTTTACTCTACAAATAAATTTTAATTTATTTATACAAGCGTAGCAGTTATATTCTTTCAGCCTACATGTTTGGATTAAATTATGGGAAGTTCGGTCATGTTTGGCACAGGGCCAATTTAATAAACATGGTCGAGTTTCCTACTTCTTTGGTGACCCCGCCAAGAACTCGCACAGAAATCTCAACATATCTGTTGACCCCGCAAGAAACGCGTCAGGGAATTCTGAGTTCTACACAATTGTGATCATCCGATGCAAAGAACATACAAATCTATCTTCTGCTTACAACAAGATGTTGACCACTACACAGAACATTCAACCACCATTACATAAAATAGCGACTCACCGTCTACAGGAAAAGAAAGAAAGCACAGAAGAAAAAGGAAGAAAGGCAGAGCCTTACAAGTTTGAATAACCCTGAGTTCAAATTACACGATGATACACTATCAGCCTCTAATGACAATTGGAAAACTTCAACGAACTCCATTCAACTCCAAAGTTAAGTACCTCAAAGTGTAGTATATATAAAAAAAAAAATGAATGATGATGAGTGGGGAACAAAAGGTGCAGTGAGATGCTCGCTCGCCGGCAGGCCAGCTGTTTTTCTTTCTTTCTTTCGTCGCCTCAAGGAAATGGATTTCAGGTTTCCTTTTCTCGGCCCGTTACACAGGGCAGTTGTAAAACAGACACCAACTAAGCCTCTTCTCCTTCCTCGTTGTTAGTCTGACTGACACACACATTCCACTGCGACACACACGATCCACCTAGAAAAACACATTTTTTTCGGCAGCGCTGGCACCCGCTTTTTATGACATTCCCAGACGGCCAAAATTTGCATGTGAGCAAATATCGTCTCGTTTTGGACAAGATAGGAACGGATAAATTGTGTCTTCAATAGCGGCCATCTTTCTTTTTTGTTATTATCTTACAGGCAAGACATATTCGCGCTCGTTTTGAATTCAGAAATATTTTTTCCTGACTATTCATCGAATCTCAGACACCCATGCGTTTAAATAACTCTGATGTCAATTTATATGTTGATGCATTAAGGACTATTCAACATCGAAACTTCTTCTTCTTATGTGTGCGTTGTTCCTTCAGGACGTAGGCGATCATGGCCTTCCACTTTTCCCTATCCCTGGTGGCTCTGAGCACGCCTTCTCCTGTTACACCATGCAAACCTCGTTCCATCATCAACATGATTAGGTCCTTCAAATATGTTACCCGCTGCTTTCACCTGTCTCTTTTTCCCTCTGTCTGACCTGTTAGTATCAGGTTCTCCTAGCCCTCTTTTCTCGCTGTATGTCCCAGGAACTTTAGCTGTCTCTTCCTGCTGCTCAGTATTAATTTATTTTTGTTTCCATAATTTCCAAAACCTCATCATTGCTCACATGCTCGACCCATGATATCCACAGCATATTCCTGTAGACCACATTTCAGTTGCTTCAAGTTTTTCCTTCATCTTTGATGACATTGTCCAGCATTCACTGCTATATTGAAGAACTGACATCACATAGCAATCCAGTACTCTCTTCTTTGTTTCTAGCGAAATTGTCCGGTTTCTTAAAACTTTACTCAACTTCTGGAATGCTTCCTTCGCCATGCCAATTCGCCTTCGGATCTCTGTGCCGCACTTTCCGTCTTCTGATTGAACACTTACCAGATATTTAAACTTCTGTACCTGCTTGATTTTAGTATCCCCGACTTGTATTTGGTATTTTGGGCTGCCCTTTTTGCTGATGACCATGCATTCGGTTTTCTTGCAGTTTATTTGTAATCCTTTCTTGTCACTCTCTTTAGCTACCTTCTATAGGAGGTCTTGTAGTTTTCTTTATGTGTATGCTATCAGCACAGTATCATCTGCATACCTTATATTGTCTAAAATGTGGCCTCCGATGACGAATCCTGGCTTAACCTCTAGGGTCCTCAAAATAGTCTCGCTGTACAAGCGGAACAGATCCCGTGAAAAGACACATCCTTGTCTTACGCTCCTTTCTATCTTTGTATTTCTGCTGAATTCGTTACCTGTCCGTATACAATACGAACCTTTTTTTGTTTCATTACTTTTCTTGTTATAACATACTGACAACCTCAAATGTTTAAATTTGTAAAGAAAACACTTATTTTAGTTTTGTTCTCAATAACACGTGTGTTGTCTAATCATTATTCCTACGTTACCACACTGTTGACCCACGAGGTGCGAGGAATCTAAACACATATCTATTCTTACGACTTTCACACAAGTCAATTTGCTTAACAACAAAATGGAAATGAATCTAGTAAATACAGTGGCCAACGAATCGATACAAACAAAATCCATCAAATTTCTCTTGTTCATGGAATTGAATGTGCTTGCTTGGTTCACAATTGTGGAAACACCTTTTAATCTATGATAACAAAACATCAAAGCAAAATGAAAACTACTCTTTGGAAAAGCGACAACATATTGCAGTTTTATTAAATTATCAACTTAAATGGGAAGGAAAGTGATGTGATGAGCACAAAATAAAAATAACTTTCTTCTTCTTCACTGTTTTCAAATTCGCAAGCTAGTGTGAAAATATGAACTAACCAATGAAAAGAAAGCGATTTGCAGAAAACGGCAACTTGAACTTTCAATGAGCCGTGTCATCTTCCTTATAAATGAATTTATGTTGGGAAACGACCACGTGATTCGAGTTGGCTACATTTTTTGGCCGACTAGTCAGAGAGAGAGAGAGAGAGAGAGAGAGAGAGAGAGAGAGAGAGAGCACTCAACCCAGTATAATGCAGCAAGAAATTAATCAGGCCGTTCCCGGCGACTTACAATCGTACCCTCTCACCTTTTCTCTTGTGCTGCTTTCTTTAATGCTCTTTCTTCCTCTTCAACTCTTCGCCGTCCACAACAGAAAAAGAGGAACAAAGCGTGACTACTACCCTGTTAATATATCACATCGAAAACATGAACTTAGATCTTTATTTGTACAAATCAAATGTCACAATTCGCTAAAACAGACGAACTCTTAAAACCTTAAATCTTCGCTATACTTTCTCTTAAAATATTTACACAGTCAATAATTTCACTTCCTATTGTAGTTAATTTATGCCGCCAGTCTTTTGCAATGCCTGAAGTACTTGCTTTCAAGAATTGAACTCTTACGTCTTCTCCCGTTCTATCTCTCATTCGTTCGTCCGATGTCAAGCTCACCAAAGTTTTTTCGCTTTTCACACCTACAAGTTGATGTTTTTTTTTTTTGGCTCTATAAATAAATTTTCTTTTATTTATACAAACGAAACTGTTATATTCTTTCAACCTCCTGATCTGGAGTAAATTGTTATGAGTTCGGTCATGTTTGGCACATTTTCGTCTCCCTAAATCAGATTAACGCCTTTTTTTCTCTTCCATCACAATGGAATTCTCTGTAAAAAGATTTTTCCAAAACTAAAATATACTTTTCTGAAAATTTATTTAAAGAATAATAGCTGACTTGAAGTGAAATTAATCTGATTAAAAAAATTGTAATAACTCTAAGTTTAAAGTCAATAAATAAATAAATTTTTGAAACAGTAGCGTTGAAAGTCTTGACATGGTTGTTGTTGTTGTTGTTATTCCGAGACTTTATCTGTTAAAACACAATTTAAAAAATGACAGGTAAGCCCGATTGTTATATAATTTTAAAGGGCTCAATAATCTTTAAAACGTTGGAAAATATTCTCCGTAATGTAATTTTAGGAATGTTGACTGTAAATATACTATAGTCCTATCTCAAATTTCTGATAATGCCATGTATGGTCTACCATACTTTCAAAAAAGGGGACGCTATATAATATTTTATATACATAAAATATTAATGATTTACATTATCTAAATATTATTGCTTTTAACTAATAAAATATCTCTGATGAAATATAATTTCTCAAAATTTCATGAAATTAAATAAGTTTGGATAACATACACATATAAAAGATATTTTTACCAATATTCTCTAAGAATAAAAATTCCACAAAATAATTTCATTGATTTATAAACAAGTCCTGAACGTTTCATTAAAATCTGATGGTTACTTGATTTTTCCAAGAATACTAAAATCAATGATTTTTGTTTTTTTTTTACGAAAAACAACACAAAAACACTACATCTCTTACGAGACATGATCGCCCAAGCGTGTATCATGTATTGCACTTAACTAAGTGAATATAATAGTTGGAATCATGATTAAGGCTTATACTGGTCATAAAGTGGAAGGATCACTTTTCTATTGTTATGAAGTAATAAACTGATCCTCCACTAATAACTATGTAATAATATAAACATCTCTTCTCCCTTTAGCTATGAGTCAAACAACAGGACAGATTGGGTTCTATAGCCTCGGGTGAAAACCAGTCTACCGCAGAAAGCAATGGCAACCAAGTGCGGGATAATCTCTTGTGGCACTTAACTGATTGACTAAATATAATAGTTGGAATCATGATTAAAGCTTTTACTGGTCATAAAGTGGGGGATCGGTTTTTTTATTGTTATAAAGTAATAAACTGATTCCCCACTAATTATTACGTAATAATATAATACATCTCTTCACGCTCTAGCTATGAGTCAAATAACAGGACAGATTAGGTTCTATAGCCTTGTCTGGCAACGCGTCTACCGCAGAAAGCAATGGCAACCTACTGCGGGATAATCTTCTGCCAAGTCAGTCATGTCGCTTAAGAGACATGATCGCCTTAGCGTGTATCACGTATGGCAGTTAACTGACTGACTGAATATAATATTTGAAATCATGATTAAGGCTTCTACTGGTCATATAGTGGGGGATCGGTTTTCTATTGTTATGAAATACTAAACTGATCCCCCATTTATTGCTACGTAATAATATAATACATCTCTTCTTCGTCTAGGTATGAGTTGAACAACAGGACAGATTAGGTTCTATAGCCTTGGCTGGCAACCAGTCTACCGCAGAAAACAATGGCAACCTACTGCCGGATAATCTTCTGCCAAGTCAGTCATGTCCCTTACGAGACATGATCGCCTAAGCGTGTATCACGTATGGCACTTAACTGACTGACTGAATATAATAGTTGAAATCATGATTATGGCTTCTACTGGTCATGAAATGGGGGATCGGTTTTCTATTGTTATGAAGTAATAAACTGATCCCCCATTTATTGCTACGCAATAATATAATACATCTCTTCTCGCTCTAGCTATGAGTCAAATAACAGGGCAGTTTGGGCTCTATAGCCTTGTCTGGCAACGCGTCTACCGCAGAAAGCAATGGCAACCTACTGCAGGATAATGTTCTGCCCAGTCAGTCATGTCTCTTTCGAGACATGATTGCCCAAAGCGTGTATCACGTATGGCACTTAACTGACTGACTAGTATTAACTAACATAAGTTTTGCATACCTTTTTGTCAGTCTAGTTCTACTGAACATTCTTCTTTCTCTCTTTGTCTCTCTCTCTCTCTCTCTCTTTCTATCCCTTGCTCTCTCTTCTCGCTGCCATCTCTCTACGTTTCTAATAATAATATTGTGCAGACCGCTGGCACTAAAAAGAAAAAAGAACCTTTCGAACGTGTTAGAAAGAATTCAAAAATTGAATAAAATAAAATAAAAAGGAAATACTTTGGTCTTGCTTCTTAATAATAGAATAAATATTTTTACTAAAAAGCTTTCTTTTTATTTAGCTTGAGAGATTTTTCATCATGCTATGCTGTTTTTTCACTAAAATGTTGACATATATATATATATGAAATGAATTGTTTGAACATTATTTTTTATCGATACTCGTATTTAAGTAGATATTCTGTTTTTTTTAATTAAACAGTATTATGAATTTATATCAACCGGCCTGATTATTTACGATAGATGGTTATTACGAAAATATGTACCATTCAGCATTTCAGAGCAGATATGTTTGTTTACGATGAATCTAAAATTGTGATATATAGGCTTAATAAAAACCTCGTTTAGACTGGAGGCTATTCGTGGTCGAGAGGTCTAAGACGTTGCCAGATCTTCATATAATGATAATGCTATTAAGCTTATCAGACAATATGAAAAAAATTACATAAAATAAATAGACAAAACTTTTCTATATTATTTAATGAAACATGCATCAATATATATATCCGTTTAATTCACTTATAAAATATTTAATATATTTTCTTTCTGGATTGAGTTTGATCTTCAGAGATCACATAAATGTGGCCTTGTGCTCGAATAAGTGCTCTGTTTAAATATCGTTTGAGACAAATAGAGAGATGAGATGAGAGAATGAGACGGAGATAAGACAAAGTGTAATCGAAAGGAGCAAAAGAAAGAGAGGTAGAGAGATGGCAGCGAGAAGAGCGAGCAAGGGATAGAGAGAGAGAGAGAGAGAGAGAGAAAGAGAGAAAGAAGAATGTTAAGTAGAAATAGACTGACAAAAATGTATGCAAAATTTATGTTAGTTAATGTTAGTCAGTCAGTTAAGTGCCATACGTGATACACGCTTTGGGCAATCATGTCTCGAAAGAGACATGACTGACTGGGCAGAATATTATCCTGCAGTAGGTTGCCATTGCTTTCTGCGGTAGACGCGTTGCCAGACAAGGCTATAGAGCCCAAACTGCCCTGTTATTTGACTCATAGCTAGAGCGAGAAGAGATGTATTATATTATTGCGTAGCAATAAATAGGGGATCAGTTTATTACTTCATAACAATAGAAAACTGATCCCCCACTTCACGACCAGTAGAAGCCTTAATCCTGATTCTAACTACTATATTCAGTCAGTCAGTTTAGTGCCATACGTGGTACACGCTTTGGGCGATCATGTCTCGAAAGTGTCCTGATTGACTGGGCAGAAGATTATCCCGCAGTAGGTTGCCATTGCTTTCTGCGGTAGACTGGTTGGCAATAAAAACCCAATCTGTCCTATTATTTAACCCATAACTGGAGGGAAGAGATGGATTAATACCATTCCCAAGGGTATTTGTGCGTAAGTGAATGCAAGGATTTCAACTGGAATTCGAACTCGGTACTCTGATCTCTCGATCCAAGTCGATATCCACTGCACCACAATGCTCATACAGTTAAGATTAGATCGAAATTAAAATATAATGTTTAGCGCACAATGAATTAAAAGGGTAAGATTGTGTCTGCTTTGAATATACAGCGAAGTCCAATCTCTGCAATCGAAGACCTAAAACAGCAGCAATCACTTTACAGTTTTAATCGTGTCGAAGGAGAAAGGTACTTAGGCTCCAGTTCAGCCCATCACAACATTCCGTTCGGGTTATTTATCGACTCACGAAGTCAGTAAAGCAACATCTCCAATGTCATGTGCTGTTGACAGACAGCTGACAGGGATTTTCTATTTCTGAAAATCGCATCCCCATTTCATCATGTCTGTCACTCTGTCTGTCCTCAAAGACATTCATCTCTGTCTTCACAAACTTTTCCTATCTATCTATCTATCTATCTATCTATCTATCTATCTATCTATCTATCTATCTATCTATCTCAATCTGTTCATATCTATTTCACTCTTTTTATATCTATCTATATCTATCTATCTATCTATCTATCTATCTATCTATCTATCTATCTATCTATCTCAATCTGTTCATATCTATTTCACTCTTTTTATATCTATCTATCTATCTATCTATCTATCTATCTATCTATCTATCTATCGATCTCAATCAGTTCATATCTATTTCACTCTTTTTATATCTATCTATCTATCTATCTATCTATCTATCTATCTATCTCAATCTGTTCATATCTATTTCACTCTTTTTATATCTATCTATCTATCTATCTATCTATCTATCTATCTATCTCAATCAGTTCATATCTATTTCAATCATATCTATCTATCTATCTACTCTATCTATCTATCTATCTATCTATCTATCTATCTATCTATCTATCTCAATTTGTTCCTATCTATTTCACTCTTTTCCGATCTATCTATCTATCTATCTATCTATCTATCTATCTATCTATCTATCAGTTCATAGATATGCCAGACTCACAATATCAACCGTTACTATTTCTCTCTCGACTATCACTCTCTCTCCATCTATCTACCGCAAACTATATATATATATATATATATATATATAGTTTGCGGTAGATAGATGGAGATAGATTAATATATATATATATATTAATAAAAAGAGAAACTACAAGTGTTCTTTTAGAAAATATAGAAAATATATATTATGTGTTCTACTTTTTTCTATGTTTATTTTCTATTTTATAAGAAATGTAGAACACACTATATATGTTTTCAATATTTTCTAAGAAAACTCTTGTAGTTACTCTTTTTATTAAAAATATACATTTTTTCCTCATTTGAACCACGGTAACGTCCCTCTTTTATATATATATATATATATATATATATATATATATATATATATATATATTAATGCAGGTTTCATTGAATAATATAGACAAGTTTTGTCTATTAATTTTGTGTAGGATCCGTTCATACCGTCTGATATACTTGATGGTGATGTCGTTGAAAGACAACAAAAAATCACAGTAATTGTTGATTTTTTTATCGGGTCTAAGCTTATGTGAGCCGAAAGCTTAGACCCGATAAAAAAATCAACAATTACTGTGATTTTTTGCATGAACGGATCCTACACAAAATTAATAGACAAAACTTGTCTATATTATTCAATGAAACCTGCATTAATGAAAAAATGCTGGCAAAATACACACAATATATATATATATATATATATATATATATATATATATATATATATATATGCTCTTAAATATAAGAGACAATGAATGTCTGTTATGTTTAATCATGAGCCGTGCTAAACGTCGTAATTTGGCTTTAATTTCAGTTGAAGATAAAAATTCTCCAACATTTGGATAATTTTTTCTTCATTTGCTTCTAAGCTTTCGGCTCACATGAGCCATCTTCAGAGAGGTTATTTAGACGCTAATACAATAACATCCACCATCACCGACGATTTTATTTTGTGTTGACATAAACCTCCCCTAGGCAACAGTTACCAAAAATAATAAACGTAGTTCTCAAATTTACAATGCTGTTCTATGACATCACACCGCGTAATAGCGCGAAATGACAACAGAACCATGTATTCAAATGCAAAATTATTTGCTGCCTCGATACCATATATATATATATATATATATATATATATATATATATATATATATATATTTAAATCCAGTTGAAGAGAACCAAGTTTTACAATTCCGAGTTCTCCGGCATTTATATTTTTTATAAAAGTGCTAATAATTTTAAATATTTTAGTGCATAATGTAATCAAATAATTAGATTTTTTAAAATTAAAAATACATTGTGACACGAAAATTTCTATGTTTTGAGATATTTACCTCGTCCTCAGGCAATGTTAGATCCTTGTTGTGAAAATGATTTTCATTTAAATATAAGAAACAATGCGTTGTATGTGAAGACATAAAAATTTATGTGTGTTTGCAATTTTCAATCAGAATCGAGATTCAGTTTAAATTTGAAAAAAATTCATATTTTGTGGAATACATGATGTTTTCTTTCAATCTTAACGGCGAAAATGTCAACTTATTTTAAACCCCTGTCTAGACTCTATTTCCGTTGATGTATCCGTTATTGTTACAAAATCTTTCCTTTTAGCTTTCTATATATCTCAACATATTTTAAAACAAAAAAGAAAAAAGAAAAGAGAAGAAAGAAAGAAAGAAATAAAGAAAAGATTTTATATTTTTGATCGAACTTAAAGGGACGTTTGAATAAATATACTATTTTTATTTCGATTCAGAATGCATTTTGTTCTAAGTTTTCAAAACTTTTAATTTATAAATAAAATCTTTAATATCCATTTATTTATTAAACAAAAAATTAAATCCATTTTACTTTTTATATAAAATCCATTATATTATTATTGTATTCTAATACAATTCTCAATATCTTATAAACTATGACATATATATGTTACTCTACATTTTTATTGTTGTTGATATTATTATAGATAATTTAGTTGATAATTGTTGTGGATCCGAGTCAGGAATCACACAAAAATAATGAACAACGAAACAGATATTTAAGATAAAAAATAGGTTATATTAACCTAAATATACAAACTGGAACGCAGGTTAGTAATCCAGGAATACGATTAGTAAGGAATGTATATACAAGTCTTTGAAGTGAAGCCGCGCTGGAAATAGTATATCTGTGTAATATTATTCTAGCTGAGTGGAGCTCACAGCTATGATGACTACTGACGCAGTTTTCTCGGTGGAACTTCGGTATCGTTCGGTAACTTACGGATCAGTCCCATTTTTCTCTATGGCAGGAGCATATATACTTAATTCGAGTCCATTATCACAGAAAAAGGGTAGATTCTACAACAATAATGTTAGGGCGCCGCTCCTATTTGACTACAAATGGACTGTTCCCATTGCTATAGATAGCAATGGTGGATTCTCTACAGTAGAGTCGTACCGAGTCACTAGACTGACAACTCTACGACACTGTCAGCCCTCTGCCTTCGGGTAGAGGGCGCTCTCTGCTTCCGAGCAGAGAGCATTAACCCAGTCGTGGTTCCACCGAAGGGTAGAAGCACGACTGGGCAAAAATAGACAGACATTTTTTGGCCCGGCTATATGGCCGGGAATACCCACAATAAAATGACCATGTGTCACATCCAGCCTTGCGTGGGAAGGCTAGTAAATACAGTCGTACAGAGTCGCTGGACGACTCTACGACACTGTCAGCTCTCTGCCTTCGGGCGGGGGGCGCTCTCTGCTTCCGAGCAGAGAGCAGTAACCCAGTCGTGGTTCCGCCGAAGGGTAGAAGCACGACTGGGCAAAAATAGACAGACATTTTTTGGCCGGGCCATATAGCCCGGAAAGCCCAGATATAAATTGACCATGTGTCATATGTTGCCCTTACTGGGAGGGACGACTAAATAATGAGTCGTACAGAGTCACTTGAGAGTCTCTAATGAGTTACTGAAGAGTCAGTGCGAGTCAGTGAAGAGTTAGTCACACTTCCGGTGGCGTACCGGAAGTAATCACGTATACACACCTCTTACGACGGATTGGACTATTGTATCTTTCTATTGTAAATATAACTAATCACTTCTGTACATACTAACCGTCTTTCCGCGGAATACAACTTATATTCTGATTCTGTTGTTGAGTTATTCATTTATACTTGGCGACATAACAAATAATATAAATAATTCTAGTAAAAAATTCACTGAATAACTGAAAATAAGCGGCAGAGTAGCACAACTCAACACAAAGGAGTGTGATATTGTAGCGTAGGGAGCTGGTTAATGTTTCTTTGATTCGGCCTTGTGTCAGACTTAACCAAACTCCCTACAGCTTACAAGTTTTTATGCAGAATTATTATCAGAATTTTTGTCAGAAGTTTTTTTTATCAGAAGGTTAATTGCCGGTTGGAATGTGTGGATTAGTCGAGTGGAACAATAAAACATGCCTCTTACATTTAAAAAGAAATTTATTAAAGAAGGAATAACAAGAATCCGTAGAAATTAATGTTCATTGAGAAAGTTAAGTGTATCAAGAGTTCATACAAAATGTTCGTAGCAGAAATTGTTGAAAGAAATAAGGAGAAAGAGAAAGAGGACAATGTCCCAGTCGCTTGAAGTTGCAGTTACATTTTACATATGTCTCGCGTCTCCCAATAATTCTCTCCCTGACTGACGTTGATGAAGTCCTTTTATTATAATCTAGATTTTTCGCACTTACTCGCAAGGTCTTTGTTGATCTTGCAAGTCGCTCCCATTTGCCAAAAATCATTTTAACACCAACTTGCGAAATCTGATTTTGACTTTTTCTCTAAGCAAATAGTCAATCCTTTTTCTATTTGGGTAAACCAGGATTTCACACGTCGTTGTGAATTTTTGTAAACGCGAAGAAGAAAGTTGATTTTAATTCTTAATATCTTATCCACCACGTAAACACGAAGTCAATCTTTTTTCAATTCAGCAAAACCAGGATTTCACACGTCATTTTGAATTTTTGTAAACGTGAAGAAGAAGGTTAATTTTAATTCTTAATTTCTTATCCACCACGTCGTTTTGAATTTCACACTGGATCGCCAAGTCCTTCCAAGTCATACAAGTCGCTCTCATTGGCCAAAATCATTTTAACACCTATTTGCGAAATCTGGTTTCATCTTTTTCGTTAAGCAGATGGTCATTCCTTTTTCTATTTGTGAAAACCAGGATTTCACAAGTCGTTGTGAATTTTTGTAAACGTGAAGAAGGTTGATTTTAATTAATTTTATATCCGCTACAATATCACCATCAACGATCACGAGAAAAATTTCAATACAAATTCTACTACTAGAATGATAAATCCCACAAAACGTGAGATAAGAAAAACACAATAACACAAGGTATCTACGAAGAAATGTCTCAGTTATTCGAACAATATTGTATAAAGTGTAGCATGTTTCCTGTCTGTATTTTTCAGACGTGGTATTGTAACGTAAATATATAAACTTATTTATATTGTTCAGACTGTTGACCTTATTTTGTTGTCACATTCACAACGTTTCGGCCGTTTTGTGATTCGGCCTTCATCAAGTGATATTTATTTAAATTTCGAAACGAACCCAGAATATTCAATATGTTGGCTTTTCTGAAGATTGGTTTGATGACGTCTGTGCAGACGTTCTTCACACGCGAATGGAAATAGGTCAGTCCGTTTGCGGAAATAAACATGTGTAGGACGTCTACACAAACCTCATCGAATCAAAGACGCCAACATACGAAGTGACTATTCTGCGTTCGGTTCGAAATTCAAACAAATATCATTCGCAGAAGGCCGGAGCGTACAACCCCCGAAGCGTTGTGAATGAGATAATACCAATGAGGAAAACTGTCCGAACAGTGTAAATAATATATCTTTCCTGTATTATCCCAGTGGGATAAAATAAAAAAGCTTCATTAGGTTAACATTATTAATCGCCATATTTGTTAAGATATTTCTTTTTTATTTATCGCGCCGTCTGCTATCCAGATTTCTTTCTCTCAAAACACTTTTCATTTTGCTTTTATTTTTGTTAAATATTCCGTATTATTGGGTGTTCTCTAATAATGATATCGTTTCACTAAATTGCTTAATCGGCAATCATTACGACGACTGCTAACTTCCATAACAAACCTAAGGCTCACCCCGAGAATAATGACACACAACGTGGAAAAGTTACATAACAGTTAGTCAACTAAATACGTTCCAATTACAAAGAACTGTTGTGTCGTCCCCTTTAAACTCACGTGTGATTATGTGTAATTATTAACAACCTTTCAACATCAACATGATTTGTCGTCGCTGTTCGTGGTCAGAATGAGTCAGTATTGGACGTTGTTCTAATCTACAGGGTGCTATGGGGAAAGTGTCGTGGTTTTATATTTTCAATTTTGCACATGCGCGTTGCGTGTTTTTCATTTTGACGACTCCACATTATAGTAAGGTCAGTTGGGTTAGAACAGTTTATGATTAAGCATCATAGACATTCATTGTCAGTTACATTTAACAATATATATATATATATATATATATATATATATTAAATCCAAAAAGATGATCAGATAAGTAAATCCCCAAATCCCGATCCTAATTAAAATTAATTTCATTAATATTAAAATTGATCAAGGTGGAGGGCTCGATGCAACTATTATATTCTATACACAGCGCTAAATATAAAAAAAAATTCGATATTTAAATCCCCAAACTAGTAGCCATTTTTACGAGAAAATCCTCGCTGCTTCAGTAAATGCGAAACGAAAATTTTCCACCACATCTGTAATATGCAGAACGGGGGGCCTGTTTTTTATTAAATTTCTGTCACTAGTTGCTTTATATCTTGTAATTTTGTAATTATATTTACTTGTTTTATATTTTGCAATTTTGCCATTAAAATCTTGTTTGACCTTTGGGGAGGGTGAAAAACATAAATTTGTGTTTAACTTACTAATATGCGTGACTCCTGATTCTTCTGTATCTTTAAGGCATTTTTGGCAATCGTCTGATAGTTTTTGCAGCGCTATACCTGGTTTATTTTGGAGTTTGGTAAGCATTTTTTCCGCATTTCGCTGTCCTTAGCAGAGACTAATCCTTGGACAAATATGAAGCATTTAAAGTTGTCCGGAGTTAGTTCAGTTAATTCAAAGTCGTCACAATGTTTGTTGACGATGGCTGCGAATGTTGGATAGTCGTCGTTTTCGTCTTTCACGAGATTAAGGCATTTTTTTTTTTTTTTATAAGCGTTTCACCCTGAGCAAGGCATGTCACTGCCACTACTGTGCAGGGGGCTACGTAGAGTGGAGAAAGGCTGATTAAATATAGGAAATGACAGAGGGTGGGTGATAGGCGGGTGAGGATACCGAGAATGAGGGTTGGGTAGATGAGAGTGTTGTGAGAATAGTTGGGAGTTAGTGTGATAGGAGGTGTCTATTGACCCTACATTTAAACACCTGGAGATTGTAACTGTCGGGAAAGCAGACTTGTGGAAGGGAGTTCCACAGGCGGGAAGCGCGAAAAAAGAAGCTGTTGGAGTAGAATTTACGGTTACATCTTATTTGTTTAACTGTAAAAGGGTGGGACCTAGTTGCTAATCTAGTATCTCGTGTAAATTCGTGCTTAGGCGGCACCAGTGATCTAAGCTCATCGGAGCAGAAGCCATGAAAGTACTTGTAGAAGAGGCACAGGGAAGCTACATCACGCCGGTGTGAGAGCGGCTGCAGCCGGTCTGCCAAGTCAGTATCAACCACAAAATGTCGTTTGTCTTCTTTGGCAGAACATAATCTATAAATTTAGTGTATTCCTCCGCACCTAAAAGCTTTAACTTTTTCTTTTCTGTCCAGTTCTGACAATCGATATTAAAAGTGTCTTCATATCACCTGTAATATTCACCAAAATTTTTGTCTTCATCAATAGAGTACTTAAAGGTTTCTATCGCATTCCACACGACGTCTTGCGAAAATGTCGCTTCTTTTCCGTGTTACTTTCTTGTGTGTTGATTGTCAATTTTAGTAATATTTCTTGTAGTAGTAACTGTCTTTGTTCGTTCAAACTTTGGATTTCCATTTGTTTTTCCTTTAATTTAATTTGTGCTTCTTCGCTTTGTCTTTCTTCACTTCATTTCATGATTTCTAGAATTCCTTTCTGAAAGTCATCCATGGTTTACTGCTTTGATTCCATGAGGGGTTTCACTTTTTAACTATTGCTTTCTGGCATTTAATCTTTTAAAAAAAGATTTGTGGAAAACTTTTCCTGTTGAAGGAGAAAAAAAAATTTATTTTCAATTTCCTTTTTACAGTTTTTTCAGTCTATCTCTTTTCGTTACAAAGTTCTAAATCCAGTAGATTAACTGTGATAGTGTCGCCAAATTGTTTGTGGTCGACCTGTTTGGCACTATGGTATTTACGTTGTTCTGTATGAGTTCTGTTGTTGTGTGGTATACCTGAGTTTGAATCTTCAGTCGTCCAGATATTGTGGTGACTCGTGTTCGAAATATTCGTTGCCAATTTGTTGTGGATATACGTGAGTTCGAGTCTTCGTCGCCAATTTATTGTGGCGATGTACGTGTACGAATCTTTGTTGCGGCGACTTGTGTACGTGAGTTCGAGTTTTCGTCGCAAATTTGTTGTGGATTCTGATTGAGGAACCGCACAAAATAATGAATAACAAAACAGATAGAAAAGTAGGTTATATTGAACGTAATATACAAACTTGAATGCAGGTTAGTAAATCCAGAAATCCTATTAGTAAGAAATAAATTTATACAAGTGTTGAAGTGAAGTCGTTGGAAATAGCATGTCCTTGTATATTATTCTTGCTGAGTGGACATCATAGCAAGTCTGACTTCTGATGCGGTAGTCTCTGGGTAATTTCGGTATCTCTCGGTAACTTACGTATCAGTTCCGCTACTCTCCGATAACTCTAACGGATCTCTAAGTTTCCTCTCAACTCTCAACTGATGTTCTCTCTA
>JBBBDQ010002071.1:205000-225000 GCA_037127315.1 Ascarosepion bandense
GAAGTAGATCTCTAGCGGTAGATCTCTCTGCGTCCTCACCTTCGTCTGTATTTTTTTTTTTTTTTTTTTTTTTTTTTTTTTTTTTTTTTTTTTTTTTTTAATTCATCTCACCCCAAGCAAGGCATTCCACTGCCACTATTGCGCATGGGGCTACATAGGGGAAGGTAAAGAGAAGGAGTGGATAGACATAGGGAATGTCAGGAGAAAGGTAATAGATGAGTAAGGATAGCGAGGATGAGTGTCGGGCAGATGGGAAGAGTGTTTGATAGAATGGGAGCAGGTTAGTGTGTTAGGAGGTGTCTATTGACCTTACATTTAAACTCCTGAAGATTGTAGCCGTCGGGGAAGCAATCGTTTGGAAGAGAATTCCACAGTCGGGAAGTGCGAGGAAAGAAACTGTTGGAGTAGAAGTTACGGCTGCATTTTATCGATTTCACTGTAAAAGGGTGGGATCTAGTTGCTAATCTAGTATCTCGTGCAAATTCGTATTTAGGGGGCACCAGTGATCTAAGTTCATCGGAGCAGAAGCCGTGAAAGTATTTATAGAAGAGACACAGCGAAGCCACGTCTCGCCGGTGGGAGAGAGACTGCAGGCGGTCTGCCAAGTCGGTATCTATCACATTACAGACCCTCCTCTGAACCTTATCGAGAAGCCCGAGGAGAACAGCAGGGGCACCCGACCAGATATGGCAGCAGTATTCAATGCACGGGCGGATGGTAGATTTGTAAATGTGCAGGATAGATTTAGACGGAAAAAACTTCCGGGCCCTACACAGAGAACCGACTTTCATAGCAGCGGATTTAGCAATGGATTCGATATAGTCATTCCATTTGAGGTCCGCTGAAAGTGTGAGACCAAGGAGGCGTAGTGTTTTACTCTCTGGGAGGCAAGCCTGGTCCATGCTAATGGGAGGTAGGTGAGATTGTCGATGATGGTTAATTGACAGTAGCTTCGTTTTAGAAGCATTAAAATTTACAAAATTTATTGTTGACACCAGTCAATCACATTACAGTGAGGGGGAACCAAGGATGTATGCAGACCTGTAGACCTCTAGTAGAAGTAGATGTCTAGCGGTAGACCTCTCTGCGTCCTCACCTTCGTCTGTATTTATTGCTGACGCCAGTCAATCACATTACAGTGAGGGGGAACCAAGGTGTATGCAGACCTGTAGACCTCTAGTAGAAGTAGATCTCTAGCGGTAGACCTCTCTGCGTCCTCACCTTCGTCTGTATTTATTGCTGACACCAGTCAATCACATTACTGTGAAGGGGAACCAAGGTGTATGGATATTCATTACATACTCTTTACATCACCAAGTATATTACTGATATTTAGAAATTGGCTAAGACCATGTCAGGGCAAGGTTTCAATTAATAATAAAAACATTAAAAAAATTAAAAACAGTTTATTTCTATTAATGTGGTTTATATATATATATTACTATATAAAATATGTTGTAGAACAAGTATATTGACTCTGACTTGCATAAATATATGTATTCTGTTCGTACACTGAATGATTTTAAATCCCCAAATCGACTCATAGCAAAAACTTGCTGACTCCTGTTTTAGACTGCTCTATCTTCTGGCTTTTTTTTTTATTTTACGCCTAAATACACTTGGAAAAGGTATTAATTCGTCTCTTCCCTCCAGTTATGGGTTAAATAACAGGACAGATTGGGTTCTATAGCCTTGGCTGCCAACCAATCTACCGCAGACAGTAATGACAACCTAATGCGGGATTATCTTCTGCTCAGTCAGTCATGTCTCTTTCGAGTCATGATCGCCCAAAGTGTATCACGTATGGCACTTAACTGACTGACTTAATATAATAGTTGGAATCATGATTAAGGCTTCTACCTGTCATAAAGCGGGAGATCGGTTTTCTATTGTTATGAAGTATTAAACTGATCCCCCACTAATTACTACTTAATAATAAAATACATCTCTTCTCCCTCTAACTATGAGTCAAATAACAGGATAGAATGGGTTCTACAGCCTTGGCTGGCAACCAATCTACCGCAGAAAGCAATCGCAACCTACTGCCGGGTAATCTCCTGTTAAGTCAGTCAGGTCTCTTTCTTGACATGATCGCCCAATCGTGTATCCCGTATGGCACTTAACTGACTGATATAAATCATGCGAATATAGCGAAGTTTGAACGGGATAAGAGAGATAAACTGAAGATAGAGGAAAAAAGTTTAAGAGGTTCCGATGAATGGAACGACGTGGATGTTGCCAAATTTACCTGCGTATTCTCAAAGTGTGGAAAGAGAAGTTAAATTAACTACTGAAGCTTCACAGATAGAGACGGAACAAGAAACAAGGCACACACACTTTATTGCTAAATTATTGTGCCATCAATTAAGACCTCATCTATCTCAAAGGGAAAATTATCCTGAAAAATTTAACTATATTATGATGTACAGGTATACCTCGGGTTACGTCGTTTTGAGATTAGTCGTTCTCAATTATACATCGTTGTCAAAACAATTCGAATTTACGTGTCTTTTTTTAAATCATTTCACCTCAAGCAAGGCATTCCCTTGCCACTATTGCGCAGGGGGTTACATCGGGGGGAAAGTGATGAGAAAGAGTGGTTAGATATAGGAAATGTCAGAAGGAGGGTAATAGACGGGTAAGGATACCGAGGATGAGGGTTGGGTAGACGGGAAGAGTGTTTGAGAGAATGGATGCGAGTTAGTTTGTTAGAGGTGTCTATTGACCTTACATTTAAACTCCTGGAGATTGTAGCTGTCGGGGAAGCAAGTATGTGGAAGGGAATTCCACAGGCGGGAAGTGCGAGAAAAGAAGCTGTGGAGTAGAAATTGCGGTTACATTTTATCTGTTTCACTGTAAAAGGGTGGGACCTAGTTGCTAATCTAGTAGCTCGTGCAATTTCATACCTGGGGGGCACCAGTGATCTAAGTTCATTGGAGCAGGAGCCGTGAAAGTATTTGTAGTCTGCCACAAATATTGAAGTAGTAATATCACTAGAAAAGAGTTAAAAACACTTAAAACCCTGTTACTGTACTGTTCATGCTGACAATCCACAGCCATTTACACCTGCGATTTAAATAAACAAATTCAATGTAAATATTGGTAAATCTTTTTAAAATTGTTTATTTTTTACTGTCACAAAATCATTTTTTGAAATTGAGTTTTGTTTAATGGCATATCAACAATTCTGTGGGTTATTTAATACCAAAAAGGTGGGGTTTTAAAGTATTTTTATCGTTCGATTATAGAAAGAAGTTTGATTTCGTCAGATTTTGATGAAATATTTTAAAATTTTTTTTTATTTTAGAAAACTGAAGATTTCTAGTTTTGTATTTAAAAATATATTGCCGGCAATATTTTTTTTTCTTCAAAAATGTGTTAAGAATTTTTTCTTCAGAAAAGTACTGTTGGCAATATTTTTCTTTCTAAATGTATATATTTCTATAAAAGTCTTTCATAGCATTTTGACCCCAGTTTGGTAATTAACTATTTTCCCATAGCCGGGACCCTAACAGGTGCTACCACACCGGGTCAGGTTAAACCTGGGAACAACATCTATTAAGAGGTTTTTCCATGCTCCTCACACCCTCCCAATCAGAAGCCTTTCTGCCGGATGCAGTTTATCGTCAAACCCAGGACCGCAAAATAATTTTATTAACTGTATATGTTATTTAACTTTACAAAAACATTCTATTTTATAATGTCTTAGAGCAAAACCCATTCACAAATATTACGTTCGTCATGTACTGTAAACATCAGCGAAATGCAAACAGCTTCATTTATAAGTACATGTATTCGTAAATTTAAATTGATTTTTCTTCTGCACTACATTAAAAACTGAAATTTATTTCTTTGTAAGCTTAATATAGATTCTTATTGACTACTAGCAGTATAGCCCGGCGTTGCTCCGGTATAATGAAAACTTTAAAACTAATCCATGGTCCTGGAGCTCAGACTCTTTGGACGTTGGCACGAAAGCTGTTTCCAGTTAAAGCGAAACCGTAGACTGAAAGAAAAATGAATGGATGTAAGTCAAATTTTGATTTCCTGGTATCGATATCAAATAAGTTTCTTTCGTCGTAAACTGAATTTTGAAGGCTAAATAAGTCCTCTGAGTAAATGGTATCATGGCTGAGACTAAGAACTACAATTATACCTACTTAGAGCCAAACCCGAAGCAAAATCTAAAATAAAAGGGCTGAAAAAATACAGGCATACAGGCAAATAAACAGACACACACACAAATATCTTGCCTTATATATATATATATATTATCGATTTTCTGCACTACTGTAAGAACTGCAACCTTAAAACTTCTGAATATTGTTTCTTATGTCTTTGTCTATGAGTGTATCAAATTTTATTTAAATCGGACCACTCCTTCTATAACCCGATTTTTTAGATTATCGATTTTCAATATTTATCGGGTGTACCTCGACACAAACCTAGCTAAGAACACTCGCAGACGCTTATCGTACAACTGAGTAAATTTTCAAGAAAATCTGTTCAGCCGTTTCGGAGTCTATAGGTAACAAACACACACACACACACACACACACACACACACACACACACACACACACATACAGACAGACAGACAAAGTTCCATTTATAATTAATTATTTTAGATATGTTATTAAAAATGTATTAAAATGCATCTTGAACATATACAAATCTATCATCCACTCGTGCAATGAATAATGCTGCCACATCAAATCGGGTGCCCTTGCTAGTCAACTCGAGATTCTTGATAAAATCTAATGGAGAATCTTTAATGTAATCGATCGATTGTAGCTCAACTTCAGTCACTTTCTCACCGACGAAACGTGACTTCCATCTGCCTCTTCTATAAATACTTTCCCGGCTTCTGCTTTGATGAGCTTAGCTCCCTGGTGCACCCTCTGCATGAATTTTGTCGAGCTACTGGAGTAGCAGCAAGGTCCCACCCTTTTACAGTGAAACCAATCAAATGTAACTGCAACTTCTACTCTAACAGCTTCTTGGCTCGCACTTCCCGCCTGTGGAATTCTCTTCCGTATACCTGCTTCCTCGACAGCTACAATCTTCAAGAAATTAAATGCAATGCCAATTGCCATTTTTTTAACTTTTTGACTCGCATCCTTTCCCTGACAACACTTGTATCATGTCCTTCTCTCTTTCCACTCTACTCTCATGCAGCTCTCTTCACACCTGTATTCTCATCCTTCTCTTACCCATTGTCTGACACCCACTGAAACGTGTTCCTCTTTTTCAACATTCTCATTCGTTTCTCCTGATTTTTTCCTATTCGTTTTTTCTTTCGTTTAATTTCTACTTCCTTATTTTCTTCACTTTTTCTCTCCTTTTTGGCGTTTCCTCCTTCATTCGTTTCTCCTGTTTTTTCCTTCTTTTCGCTTATTCTGACTTTTGACTTCTCTTTCCTTACTTTTCTTCACTTTTTCTTTCCTTCTTTGAGCTTTCCTCCTTCATTCGTTTCTCCTGTTTTTTCCTTCTTTTCGCTTATTCTGACTTTTGACTTCTCTTTCCTTACTTTTCTTCACTTTTTCTTTCCTTCTTTGAGCTTTTCTCCTTCATTCGTTTCTCCTGTTTTTATTTTTCCCTTTTTCTCTTTTTTGAATTCTCCTTCGTTATTTTCTTCGACTATTTCTTCTTTTTTGAGCTTTTCTCCTTCATTCGTTTCTCCTCTTTTTTCCTTCTTTTCGGTTTTCTGTCTTTTGACTTCTCCTTCCTTACTTTGCTTCGGTTTTTCTCTCCTTCTTTGAGCTTTTCTCCTTCATTCGTTTCTCCTTTTTTCCTTCTTTTCGCTTTTTCTCTCTTTTGACTACTCCTTCCTTACTTTACTTCGCTTTTTCTCTCCTTCTTCTGTTTTTATTTTTTCGCTTTTTCTCTCTTTTGAATTCTCCTTCGTTACTTTTCATCGATTTTTTCTTCTTTTTGATCTTTTCTCATTCATTCGTTTCTCCTTTTTTTTCTTCTTTTCGCTTTTTCTCACTTTTGACTTCTCCTTTCTTATTTTCTTCGCTTTTTATGTGCTTCTTTGAGCCTTTCTCCTTCATTCGTTGATCCTGTTTTTTTCTTTTCGCTTTTTCTTTCTTTTGACTTCTCCTTCCTTACTTTCTTCGCTTTTTCTTTTCTTCTTAGAACTTTTCTCCTTCAATCGTTTCTCCAGTTTTTGCCTTCTTCTCGCCTTTTCACACTTTTGACATCTCCTTCCTTATTTTTATTCGCTTTTTCTCTCCTTCTTTGAGATTTTCTCCATCGTTCGTTTCTCCTGTTTTTTTTCTTTTCGCTTTTTCTCCCCTTTGATTTCTCCTACCATACTTTTCTTCACTTTTTCTCTACTTTTTTGTGGCTTTCTCCTTCAATCGTTTCTCTGGGTTTTTTCCTTCTTTTCGCTTTTTCTCACTTTTGACTTCTCCTTCCTTACTTTTCTTCACTTTTTCTCTCCTTCTTTGAATTTTTCTCCTTCATTTGATTCTCCCGTTTTTATTTTTTCGCTTTTTCTCTCTTTTGACTTCTCCTTCGTTACTTTTCTTCGATTTTTTCTTCTTCTTTGAGCTTTTCTCATTCATTCGTTTCTCCTTTTTTCCCTTCTTTTCGCTTTTTCTCACTGTTGACTTCTCCTTCCTTACTTTCTTCACTTTTTCTCTTCTTCTTTGAACTTTTCTCCTTCAACCGTTTCTCCTGTTTTTTCCTTCTTTTCGCTTTTTCACAATTTTGACTTCTCCTTCCTTATTTTTCTTCGCTTTTTCTCTCCTTCTTTGAGCTTTTCTCCTTAATTCGTTTCTCCTGTTTTTTTTTCTTTTCGCTTTTTCTCTCTTTTGACTTCTCCTTCCTAACTTTTCTTCACTTTTTCTCTCGTTCTTTGAGGTTTTCTCCTTCATTTGATTCTACTGTTTTTATTTTTTCGTTTTTTCTCTCTTTTGACTTCTCCTTCGTTACATTTCATCGATTCTTTCTTCTTTTTGAGCTCTTCTCATTCATTCGTTTCTCCTTTTTTCCTTCTTTTCGCTTTTTCTCATTTTTGACTTCTCCTTCCTTAATTTTTTCTCCCCTTCTTTGAGCTTTTCTCCTTCATTCGTTTCTCCTGTTTTTTCTTTTCGCCTTTTCTCTCTTTTGACTTCTCCTACTTTATTTTCTTCGCTTTTTTCTCCTTCTTTGAGCTTTTCCCCTTCATTCGTTTCCTTGTTTTTTCTTCTTCTTTTTCGTTTTTCTTTCTTTTGACTTCTACCTTCCTTACTTTTCTTCGCTTTTTTTCTCCTTCTTTGAGATTTTCTCCTTCATTCGTTTCTCCTGTTTTTTTTTCGCTTTTTCTCCCTTTTGATTTCTCCTTCTTTACTTTTCTTCTCCTTTTCTCTCCCCCTTTGAGGATTTCGCCTTCATTTGTTTCTTCTGTTTTTTTCCTTCTTTTCGCTTTTTCTCTCTATTAACTTCTCCTTCCTTACTTTTCTTCGCTTTTTCTCTTCTTCTTTGAACGTTTCTCCTTCATTCATTTCTCTTGTTTTTTCTTTTCGCTTTTTCTCACTTTTGACTTTTCCTTCCTTACTTTCTTCGTTTTTTTCTCCTTTTTTGAACTTTTCTCCTTCATTCGTTTCTCCTGTGTTTTTCCTTCTTTTCGCTTTTTCTCTCTTTTGACTTCTCCTTCCTTAATTTCTTCGCTTTTTCTCTCCATCTTTGAGCTTTGCTCTTTCATTCGTTTCTCCTGTTATTTTTATTTTCGCTTTATCTCTCTTTTGACGTATCCTTCCTTACTTTTCTTCGCTTTTTCTCTCCTTCTTTGATCTTGTCTCCTTCATTCGTTTCTCCAGTTTTTTTTCTTTTCGCTTTTTCTCCCTTTTTATTTTTCCTTCTTTACGTTTCTTCACTTTTCTCTACTTTTTTGAGGTTTTCTCCTTCAATCGTTTCTCCTGGTTTTTTCCTTCTTTGAGCTTTTTCTCTCTTTTCTCTTTCCTTACTTTCTTCGCTTATTCTCTCCTTCTTCGAGCTTTTCTCCTTCATTCGTTTCTCCTGTTTTTTCTTTCTGCTTTTTCTCTCTTTTGACTTCTACCTTCCTTACTTTTATTCACTTTTTCTGTCCTTCTTTGATCTTTTCTCCTTCATTCATTTCTCCTGTATTTTTCCTTCTTTTCGCTTTTGCTCTCTTTTGATTTCTCCTTCCTTATTTTCTTCGCTTTTTTCTCCGTCTTTGAGGATTTTTCCTTCATTCTTTTCTCCTGGATTTTCCTTCTTTGAGCTTTTTCTCTCATTTGACTTTTTCTTCCTTACTTTCTTCGCTTTTTCTCTCCTTCTTTGAGCTTTTCTCCTTCATTCGTTTCTCCTGTTATTTTTCTTTTCGCTTTATCTCTCTTTTGACGTATCCTTCCTTACTTTTCTTCGCTTTTTTCTCCTTCTTTGAACTTTTTCCTTCATTCGTTTCTCCTGTTTTATTTTTCGCTTTTTATCACTTTTGACGTCTCCTTCCTTACTTTTCTTCGCTTTTTCTCTTCTTATTTTAGCTTTTCTCCTTCATTCGTTTCTTCTGTTTTTTTCTTCTTTTTGGTTATTCTCTCCTTTTTTGACAATTTCTCCTTCCTTTCTTTTCTTCACGATTTCTCTCCTTCTTTGCGCTTTTCTCCTTCATTCGTATCTCCTGTTTTTTTCCTTCTTTTTGGTTTTTCTCTCCTTTTTTAACCATTTCTCCTTTCTTACTTTTTTCGCCTTTTATTTCTTTTTTGACTTTTTCTCCTTCATTCGTTTCTCCTGTTTTTCCCTTCATTTTTCTTTTTCTCTCCTTCTTTGACCATTTCTCTTTCTTTACTTTTTTCCGCATTTTTTCTTTTTCTTTGAAATTTTCTCCTTCATTAGTTTCCCTTGTTTTTTTCCCTTCTTTTTGTTTTTTTTTCGTTTGTTGAAACTTACTTTTTCCGCATTTTCTCTCCTTCGTTGTTCGTTTCTCTTCATTCGTTTCTCTTCCTTTCTTCCGTTTTTCTTGGTTTTTTCTTTCCTTCTTTGACCAATTCTCCCAGATTCGTATTTCCTTCTTCTTTCCTGTTTTTTGTTTTTTCTTTCTATCTTTGACCATTTCTTCCTCACTCGTTTTTCTTTTTCCTTCCTTTTTCGTTTTTTCTTTCCTTCTTTGACAATTTCTTCCTCACTCGTTTTTTTTTACTCTTTCCTTTTTTGTTTTTCTTTCCTTCTTGGTTATTTCTCCATCACTTGTTTCTCTTTCTTCCTTCCATTTTTTTGTTTTTTTTTACTTCATTGACAAGATCTCCCACACTCGTTTCTTCCTTTTCATCGCTTTTTCTTTCTTTTTTTAACCATTTCTCTCTCACTCGTTTCTCCTTTTTCCTTTTCTTCATTTTTTCTATATTTCCTTGACTATTTCTCCCTCATTCAATTCCCTGTCATAGATTATGTCTCTTTTCTTAATTTTTCCCTCCTCCTCTTCCTTTGACATTCTGACGCTGATACTTCCTAAACTCTTTTCCTGAATTTCCTCCTCATTTTTGTATACATATTTTTTTCGTGCAATTCCTTCACGTCAATCGTTTAAATAATTTTCTTTACTTGATTCTGTTAACCTCATTGTATCTTACTTGTTCACGACTTATTTTCCCTTCCTTCCGCCTGCAACATTTAAAATTTTAGCTTATCGGATAAAAATTGTGAATTTGTATTAAGGACATGCACACAGATAAACAGACAGACACACACACACACAAACATCTTGCCTTATATATATATATATTATCGATTTTTTGCACTATTCTGCAACCTTAAACATTCTGAATATCGTTTCTTATGTCTTTGTCTATGAGTGTATCAAATTTGATTAAAATCGAACCACTCCTTCTATAACCCGATTTATTCGATTATAGATTTTCGATATTTATCGGGTGTACCTCGACACAAAACCTAGCTAAGAACACTCGCAGACGCTTATAGTACACCTGTGTAAATTTTCAAGAAAATCGGTTCAGCCATTTTGGAGTCTATTGGTAACGGACACACACACACACACACACACACACACACACACACACACACACACAGTTCCATTTATAAATAAGTTAAGATAAGATTTATCTGCCTTACCCGGTTTTTAATTTGAACATTTTTCTTTTGTTTCTTTCTTTTTTTTCTTTCTTTATACAATTATCTTTTTTTATCGTCTCATTCTGTGTGCGTTGTGGTACAGTGGATATCGGCTCGGAACGAGAAACCGGGGTACCAAGTTCGATCCGTCAATTCCTTCCAGTTATGGTTTAAATAGCAGGACAGATTGGGTTCTCGGCAACCAATCTACCGCAGAAAGCAATGGCAACCTACTGTGGGATAATCTTCTGCCCAGTCAGTCATGTCTTTTCCGAGACATGATCGCCCAAGCGTGTGTCACGTATGGCACTTAACTGACTGACTGATTCTTTGTCTTTCCTGGCCTAACATTTTTACTTTGTTTCTTTCTTGTTTTCTCATTCTTTGGACAATTTTTTTTTTTTTTTTAAATCTTAGCCGGTCTTTCATTTTTTTTTTTTCGTTTTTTCCTTTCTTTATCTTTGAAACATATCCTTTTCTTTTCTTCTTATTCTTTCTTCATCTGTCTTAACTGATCTTTCATTTAAACACTTTTATTTCGTTTATTTCCTGTTTTCTATATATTTAAAACTTTTTCTATCTTTTCTTCTCATTCTTTTCTTTATATATCTTATCATTTAAACAGTTTTTATTCTTGTTTTCTCCATTTTGAAACTTTTTTTTTATTCTTTGTTCATCTGTCTTACCTGGTCTCGTTTGAATATTTTCTCTTTAGTTTCATTCCTGTTTTCTTCTTCTTTGAACCATTTTCTTTCTTTTCTTCTTATTGTTTGTTCATGTATCTTACCTGGTCTCTCAATTAAACCTCGTTTCTTTAGTTTTTTCCCCTGTTATTTTATCCTTGAGCCATATTCTTTCTGTTCTTCTCATTCTTTGTTCATTTGTACTACCTGGCCATTCATTTGAAACTTTTCTTCCGTTTCTTTCCTGTTTTCTTTTCTTTGAACATTTTCTTTAATTTTTTCTTTTTCTTTGTTCATCTGTCTTACCTGGTCTCGTTTGAATAATTTTTTTTTTCGTTTCGTTCCTGTTTTCTTCTTCTTTGAATCATTTTCTTTCTTTTCTTCTTATCGTTTGTTCACCTGTAATAAGTGACCGCTCATTTGAACGTCCGTTTCTTTCCTCTTTTCGCCTTCTTTGAATTTCCTTTCTTTTCTTCGTATTTTTTCATCATCCGTCTTACTTAGCCTGTAGCGGATAATAAATTAATTAAAATCAATTCTCTTCTTCACTTTTACAAAAATTTACAACGACGTATAAAATCCTGATTTTCCCAAATAGAAAAAGGATTGACCATGTGCTTAACGAAAAAGTCGAAACCAGATTTCGCAAGTAGATATTAATTTGATTTTCTGACCAATGGGAGCGACTTGTAAGACTTGGAAAGACTTGGCGATCCAGTGTGAAATTCAAAAGGACTATATAAATGACCTCGGCGTCAGTCAAGAGAGACAGATGGGAGCCGAGAGACGAAAGAACTAAAATGTAACCAACTTCAAATCGACCCGGAGATAAGGTCAGGTAGCACTGTGTTCTCTTTCTCCTTACCTTTTTCAACAATTACTACTATGAACATTTTGTACGAAATCTACCATTAACCTCTTAATAATGTTTTTAATTAAACATTAACTTTTACAACTTATGTTATTCCTGCTTTTAATAAATTTCTATTTTAACATGAAAAATGTACATTTTATTATTCCATAATTCTATACATTCCAACCTGCCGATAACCAACCTTCTGATGAAAACCCTTCTAATGAATATTATTCAACATAAAACTTGTAAGCTGTAGAGAGTTCGGCTAAGTCTGACACAAGGCCGAATAAAAGACAAATTAACCAACTCCCTACTACTTCAAACCCTCATTTAAACTTATTTTTTTCGTTCCTGTTTATTTAACAATTTTTATATTGTTTTTGGCACAAGGCCGAAAGGGAGGGGGAGAAAAATTGAGTTGGTCTTCAACTGCTCTACGCTATACCTAGCTAATCCGACTCGTGACCCAGACACACATTACAATTTTTCCAATCACCATAAAACTTGTCCATCAACACTCAACCCACCATGCACCAAAAAACCACAAAGCACCCTGGGGACATAAAAATACCCCAAATGTACATAAAAATTGTAAAAATAATAGTGTAAGAATAATACTTAACACTGAAGATAGATTAGAAGAGATTTATTATACAACAGTACAATAAACCAATAGACGTACAAGAACAATCAACGAATAGTAACAGGAATAACGATCAAGTAGCAAATGTCTCCGCCTATGACGTATGCGTCCATCTAGTGACGTATGCTCACAGTCACAGTCTTTTATAGACTAGACCATATCCATTCCAAGGTAGGATAGGCTTTTTCTCTACAACACCTCCCCCGGAAATAAATTCTTCGTGGAATTTTGCTCAATATTTTTTCTTTTGGGATCTGGGTATAGGTGTTTTGTTTTCTTTCTTTTTCTCTTACTTCTTCTCCTTCTGTCCTCACTTTCAGGAGAATCATTAGTTACCTCCATCGGTACTTCCACGTTCGCGGGTGGTTTAATTTCAAACGTACCGTATACTACCTCCATTGATATCTCATCTTCGTCGCCAATCTGATATACACCGGGAAGGAATATCAGGGAAAAGAATAGTGTAAGAATAATACTTAACACTGGAGATAGATTAGGAGAGATTTATTATACAACAGTCAGTCAGTTAAGTGCCGTGCGCAATACACGCTTGGGCGATCATGTCTCGAAAGAGACATGACTGACAGGGCAGAAGATTATCCCGCAGTAGGTTGCCATTGCTTTCTGTGGTAGACTGGTTGCCGAACAAGGCTATAGAACCAAATCTGTCCTGTTATTTAACCCATAACTGGAGGGAAGAGACGGATTAATACCTTTCCCAAGCGTATTTGCGCGTAAGTGAATGCAGGGAATTCAACTGGAATTAGAACTCGGTACCCCGATTTTTCGTTCCGAGCCGATATCCACTGCGCCACAACGCACATTATACAACAGTACAATAAACAAATCTAATCTTATTTATAAATGGAACTTTGTGTGTATGTTGGTGTCTGCGTATGTGTGTGAATCCGTTACCTATAAACTCCGAAACGGCTGAACCGATTTTCTTGAAAATTTACACAGTTGTACTATAAGCGTCTGCGAGTGTTCTTAGCTAGGTTTGTGTCGAAGTACCCCAGATAAATATCGAAAATCGATAATCAAAAAATCGGGTTATAGAAGGAGTCGTCTGATTTTAATCAAATTTGATACACTCATAGACAAAGACATAAGAAACGATATTCAGAAGTTTCAAGGTTGCAGTTCTTTCAATAGTGCAGAAAATCGATAATATATATATAAAAGGCAAGATGTTTGTGTGTGTGTGTGTGTCTGTTTATCTGCCTGTATGTCTGTATTTTTTAGCCCTTTTATTTTAGTTTTTGCTTCGAGTTTGGCTCTAAGTAGGTATAATTGTAGTTCTTGGTCTCAGCCATGATACCATTTACTCAGAAAATTTATTTAGCCTACAAAATTCAGTTTACGACAAAAGAAACTTATTTGATATCGATAAAATTTGACTTACATTCATTCATTTTTCTTTCAGTCTACGGTTTCGCTTTAACTGGAAACAACTATTGCTTTTTAGTCTTTCATGCCAACGTCCAAAGAGTCTGAGCTCCAGGACCATGGATTAGTTTTAAAGCTTTCGTTACACCAGAGCAACGCCGGGCTATACTGCTAGTAGACGTATATGAACAATCAACGAGTAGTAACAGGAATAATGAAGTAGCAAATGTCTCCGCCTATGACGTATGCTTACGTCTAGTGATGTATGCTCACATTCACAGTCTTTTATAGACTAGACCATATCCATTCCGGCGTAAGATAGGATGTTTCTCTACAACACCTTCTTATACTTTGTATCACTGTCATTCATTTTTTCCAGTTTTCTTCTACTTATTTTATGTTCGTCTGTCTTCCGTGGTCTTTTCATTTGAATATTTTTCTTTTGTTTATATTCTGTTTTCTATTTATCTAAAACTTTTTCTATCTTTTCTTCTTATTCTTTTCTTTGTTTGTCTTACCAAGTCTCTCATTTACACATTTTTTCCTTCGTTTCATTCTTGTTTTCTTTTTCTTCTTCTTTGTTCATCTATCTCCCCTGGTCTTTCATTTGGACTTTTCTTTCGTTTCTTTCCTGTTTTCTTCTCTTTCGAACTATTTTCTTTATTTTTTCTTCTTATTCCTGGTTCAGCTGTCTTACCTGGTCTCTTATTTAAGCCTTGTTTTTATGTTTATTTCCTTTTTCTCATTCCCTGAAGTAATTTCTTTTCTTTTTTTTCTTTTTTGTTCTTTGTTTATCTGTTTTTCCAGTTTTTTTTTCTTTCGTTTCTTTTTCTGTTTTATTCTTCATTGAATCTTTTCCTTTCTTTTCTTCTTCTTCTTTGTTCATTTGTCTTACCTGGTCTTTTATTTGAACTTTTCCTTTCTTTTTTTTTTTCGTTTTCTTTTTTGAAACTTTTTATTTCTTTATTTCCTATTCTTTTTCAACTTCCTTATGTCTCATTCAAACAATTTTCGCTTCCTTTTTCTTATATTCTCCCTCATTGAATTATATTCTTTCTTTTTTTTCTTATTCTTTGTTCATTTGTCTCACCTGGCCTCTCATTTGAACTTTTTTCCTTCTTTATTTCCTTTTATTTTTCATCTGTCTTACCTAGCCTCTCATTTAAACATTTCAAACTTTTTTCCTGTTTTCTTTTTCTTTGAAGCATTTTCTTTCTTTTCTTCCTATTTTTTGTTCATTTGTCTTACCTTGCCTGTTATTTAAAGAATTTTTTTTTGTTTATTTCCTGTTTTCTAATTCTTTAAGCCATTTCTTTTCTTTTGTTCTTATTTTTTGTTCACCTCTCTTACCTGGCCTCTTATTTGAACTGTTTTTCTTTCGTTTCTTTTGCGTTTTTTCTTCTTTGTACAATTTTTCTTCTTTTTTTTTTTCTTATTGTTTGTTCATCTGTTTTAAATAACCACTTATTTGAACAATTTTCTTCATTTCTTTCCTGTTTTCTCCTTCATTAAACAATGTTCTTTCTTTTCTTCTTATTCTTTGTTCATCTGTCTTACCTGTCCTCTCATTTGAATTTTTTCCTTTTCTGTTTTCTTCTTTTTTGAATTCTTTTGTTTCTTTTCTTTTTCTTATTTTTTTTATCCCTCTTACTTGAATATTTTCCTTCGTTTCTTTGATATTTTCTCATTCATTAAATTAATTTCTTTCTTTTCTTTTATTCTTTTTACTTGTCTTCTTTTTTTGCTCAAAGATTTTCTTTACGTTCTTCTCATTCTTTGACTATTTTTCATTCCGGCTTCTTTTTATATGAACTCTTTTTTCATCCTTTCTTCTTCCTATCCTTCTTCAGTGGTTTCTTTTTTTTTTTTTAATCTTTTTCCTTTCTTTCTTATCATTATTTCGTCCTCTTTTTTTTTCTGAAGTTTCCTTCATTGAATCTTTTTCTTTCCTCGCGTTTCATTCTTGACCATCGTTTTTGTTCTGAGGTTTCCTTCATTAAATCGATCTCTTTTCTACTTTTTCAATCTTTGACCATCGGTCTTACTTAACTTTTCATTTCTTTTACACTTTCACTTTCATTTCTTGCCATTCTTTGACAATACCGTCTTATTTCTCACTCCCCTCTTTAAAACCTGTTTCTTTTCGTTCTCCTCATTTCTGACTATTTGTCTTTTCCGGCCTTTTATTATTTAAACGATGTGCGTTGTGGTCCAATAGATATCGACTCGGAACGACAAATCAGAGAGCCTAGTTTGAATTCATTGCATTCATTTAAGCGCAAATACCCTTGGGAAAGATTTTATTCCGTCTCTTCCCTCCAGTAATGGGTAAAAAAACAGGACAGATTGGGTTCTATAGCTTTGGTTGGCAACCAGTCTACCGCAGAAATTAATAGCAAACTGCTGCGGGAAAATCTACCCAGTCAGCCATGTCCCTCAAGAGACATGATCGTCCAATCGTGTATCACGTATGGCACTTAACTGACTGAGTATAATTGTTGGAATCAAGATTAAGGCTTCTACTGGACATAAAGTGGAGGATTAGTTTTCTATTCTCATGAAGTAATAAATTGATCCACCACTAATTACTATGTAACAATATAATACATCTCTTCTCTCTCTAGCTATGAGTCAAATAACAGGACAGATTGAGTTCTATAGCCTTGGCTGGCAACCAGTCTACCGCAGAAAGCAATGGCAACTTACTGCGGATAATCTTCTGCCCAGTCAGTCATGTCTCTTTCGAGACATGATCGCCCAAGCGTGTATCATGTATGGCATTTAACTGACTGTCTGAATATAATAGTTGGAATCATGATTAAGGCTTCTACAGGTCATAAAGTGGGGGGTCCGTTTTCTATTGTCATTAAGTAATAAACTAAAAGCCCACTCATTAATACGTAATAATATAATACATCTCTTCTCCCTCTAGCTATCAGTTAAATAACAGGACAGATTGAGTTCTATAGCCTTGGCTGGCAACCAGTCTACAGCTGAAAATAATATGAACCTACTGCGGGATAATCTTCTGCCCAGGCAGTCATGTCTCGAAAGAAACATGATCGCCAAAGCGTGTATCACGTATGGCACTTAACTGACTGAATATAATAGTTGGAATCATGATTAAGGCTTATACTGGTCATAAAGTAGGGGATCGGTTTTCTATTGTTATGAAGTAATAAACTGATCCCCCACTAATTATTAGGCATTACTATAATGCATCTCTTCCCCCTGTAGCTATCAATCAAATAACAAGACAGATTGGGTTCTATAGCCTTGGCTGGCAACCAGTCTACCGCAGAAAGCAATGGCAAATTACTGCGGGATATTATTCTGCCCAGTCATTCATTTTATTCGCATCTATTACCAACTTTCTTTCCGCTCACCAGCATATTTGAGCCTCTTTTTTTTTATCTTTCCAAGATTTGACCATCTTTCTTTCTTGATATATCCTTCTTTGAAATTTTTTTCTTTCCATTTTTCTTATACTTTGTCTTTTAAGTCTGCCGCTTATTTGCGTCATTAACTGTTCTTTCTTCCAAATGGTTGACCATCTTTCTGTCTTGACATCTTCTTCTTTATACCATTTTTTTTCTTTTCTTCTAAATAGACTAAACTATCGCCCGGTTCACACTCCACCCACGTCTATTGAACAGGTGAAGAGGCTCATCCCTTGTTTCCTGTTTAGGATGCGGTTTCCGGTTTTCTCTTTTTCAATCTTTTCACTCCTATGTAGCCCCCAGCACATCAGTGGCATTACCGCCTTGATTGGGGTGATATGATTAAAAAAAAACCCTCTTCGGCCATCTTTCTTGACATTTCCTTCTTTAAACTTTTTCCTTATTTCCCTGCATTTTTTTTCCATATTTCTATCTTCTTCTCTCTTTTCTTAAACCATTTCCTTTTATTTTTTTCTCTATTCATTTTTAACCATCTGTCTTCCTGTTCTCTCCCACTTCCTCAAGCCCCGTTTTTTGATCATCTTCCTTTTTTCATTTCTCTTTTTCAACCCTTTTCTTACCTGGCTTCATATCTATTATTCTTTCTTTTCATCTCCTTATATTCTTATTATTTAAAACATAGAATTTCTTATCTTCTCCTTATTTAATCATTTGAACGCTATCACATTATTTTGATTTCACTATCTTCGTATTTTTGTCCACCTGTTTTCTCTTTCTTATTATTTAAAAGTTTTTCTTTTATCTGTCATTACAGCCCTCAAATTATTTGAACCATTTTCATTCCATTCTTCTTTTTACCAGTCATATTTGAACGATTTTCATTCTTTTTTTCTCTTTACTGATCATCTGTATTTACTGTCCTCAAATTATTTGAACCTTTTCATTCTTTTCTTCTTTTTACTGACCGTCTGTCGTTCCAGTCATATTTGAACGATTTTCATTCTTTTTTTTTCTTTACTGATCATCTGTATTTACTGTCCTCAAATTATTTGAACCTTTTCATTCTTTTCTTCTTTTTACTGACCGTCTGTCGTTCCAATCATATTTGAACGATTTTCATTCTTTTTTTCTCTTTTCTGATCATCTGTATTTACTGTCCTCAAATTATTTGAACCTTTTCATTCCTTTCTTCTTTTTAGTGATCATTTGTAGTCCCAGTCATATTTGACCGATTTTAATTCCTTTTTTTTTACTGACCATATACATTTACTGTCCTCAAATTATCTGAAACCTTTTCATTCCATTCTTCTTTTTACTGACCGTCTGTCGTCCCAGTCATATTTGAACGATTTTCATTCTTTTTCTCTCTTTACTGACCATCTATCTTTACTGTCTTCTAATTATTTGAAACTTTTTCATTCCTTTCTTCTTTTCACTGACCGTCTGTCGTCCCAGTCATATTTGAACGATTTTCATTCTTTTTTTCTCTTTACTGACCATCTATCTTTACTGTCTTCTAATTCTTTGAAACTTTTTCATTCCTTTCTTCTTTTCACTGACCGTCTGTCGCCCCACTCATATTTCATAACGATTTTCATTCTTTTTCTCTCTTTACTGATCATCTGTATTTACTGTCCTCAAATTATTTGAACCTTTTCATTCTTTTCTTCTTTTCACTGACCGTCTGTCGTCCGAGTCAAATTTGAACGATTTTCATTCTTTTTCTCTCTTTACTGATCATCTGTATTTACTGTCCTCAAATTATTTAAACCTTTTCATTCATTTCTTCTTTGCACTGACTGTCTGTCGTCCCAGTCATATTTGAACGATTTTAATTCTTTTTTCTCTTTACTGACCAACTGTCTTTACAGCCCTCTAATTATTTGAAATATTTTCATTCCTTTTTTCTCTTTGCTGATCATGTTTTCACTGTCCTCAAATTGTTTAAACCTTTTCATTCCTTTCTTCTTTTTAGTGATCATTTGTAGTCCCAGTCATATTTGACCGATTTTAATTCCTTTTTTTTTTTACTGACCATATACATTTACTGTCCTCGAATTGTTTGTACCTTTTTCATTCCATTGTTCTTTTTACTGACCGTCTGTGGTTCCAGTCATATTTGAACGATTTTCATTCTTTTTTTTTCTCTTTACTGACCATCTATCTTTACTGTCTTCTAATTCTTTGAACCTTTTTCATTCCTTTCTTCATTTCACTGACCGTCTGTCGTCCCACTCATATTTGAACGATTTTCATTTATTTTATCTCTTTACTGACGATATACCTTTACTGTCCTCGAATTATTTGAACCTTTTTCATTCCTTTCTTCTTTTCACTGACCGTCTGTCATCCCAGTCATATTTGAAGGATTTTTATTCCATTTTTTCTTTACTGACTATCTTTCTTTACTGTCCTCGAATTATTTGAACCTTTTTCATTCCTTTTTTTTTCACTGACCATCTGTCTTCCCTGTCATATTTCAACTATTTTCATTCATTTTATCTCTTTACTGACCCCTGTCTTTACTGTCCTCTAATTATTTGAAATTTTTTCATTCCTTTCTTCTTTTCCATGACTGTCTGTCGTCCCAGTCATATCTGAACCTTTTTCATTTCTTTCTTTCCATACTTTAGCCATCTTTCTTTCTCATTGCTCCCTCTGTAAACCATCATGTTTTTACATTTTTCTCGTCCTTGTTTTCTTTGAAACTTTTTCTTTTCCTTTCTATTCATTCTTCGACGTGATTACTTTCCTGTTCTCTCGTTCTTTGAAATATTTCCTAACGTCTTTTCATTCTCTTATTATCTGTTTTCTCTGTCATTTTTATTATTTAAACATTTCTCATACATTTCTTTTCATTCTTTGACCCGATTCGATTCTTGCCGTCGCCTTCATTGAACATTTGTCCTTTTTACTTTTTGAATATATGTTTTGCTTACCTTCATCTTTTT
>JBBBDQ010002071.1:230000-245000 GCA_037127315.1 Ascarosepion bandense
TAGAAAACATAAGTTATATTGAACAAATATATACAAACTAGGAACACGGGTTAGTCAATTCAGGAATACTATTAGTAGAAATAAATATACAGTCTTGCAGTGAAATAGTATGTCCGGATAATGAGTCTATATCCAAACAACTCCAACTAACTCTGCACCAACTTACTGACCAACTAAGCAACTCTACCACTGCTTTGCAACTTCTCCAACTACAGTATTTAGTTGGCCTTACCACTTAAGGCAACATGTGACACAAGGTCATTTTTATGTGGGCTTTCCGTGCCATATAGCCCGGCTAAAAATATCTGTCTGTTATTTCCCAATCGTGACTCTCCACTTCGGCAGAGCCACGACTATGTTAGCGCTCTCCGCCCGAAGGCAGAGAGCTGAGAGTAATAATAGCAGTTGTCTATTCTAAAACTACACTATTTAGTTTTCCTTCTCACTTAAGGCAACATTTGAAACAATGTCATTTTTATGTGAGTCTTCCGGGCCATATAGCCAGGCCAAAAATATCTGTTTATCGTTACCCGCCCGAAGGCAGAGAGCTGACAGTGATTATGGCAGTTGTAACTGCTACAACTAGAGTATTTAGTTGACTTTCTCACTTGAGGCAACATTTGACATAAAGTCATTTTTATGTGGGTCTTCCGGGCCATATAGCCCGGCCAGAAATATATGTCTATCGTTACCGAGGGCAGAGAGCTGGCAGTACAATAGCAGTAGTAACTGCGACAACTTCTGCTGTTCTCTGTACAGGCAGAATTATATGTACAAATCAGAGGAGTCAACTCTTATGTACAAAATGGGTGATCCCCAAATATCAGTCAGTCAGTTAAGTTCCATACGTGAAACACGCTTGGGCGATCATATCTCGAAAGAGACATGACTGACTGGGCAGAGGATTATCCCGCAGTAGGTTGCCATTGCTTTCTGCGGTAGACTGGTTGCCAGCCAAGACTATAAACCCAGTCTGTCCTGTTGTTTAACCCATAACTGAAAGAAAGAGACGGATTAATACCTTTCCCAAGGGTATTTGCGTGTAAGTGAATGCAATGGATTCAACTGAAATCCGAACTCGGCTCCCCGATTTCTCGTCTCGAGCCTATATCCACTGCACCACAAAGCACATCCATACATATATTCGATAGGTTTCGACGAACAGCTATTATCAAGGACTTTTTAAGATTAGTATATATATATATATATATATATATTGTTGTCGCAGTTACTACTGCTATTGTCACTGCCAGCTCTCTGTCTTCGGCCAGAGAGCACTAACACAGTTGTGGTTCCGCCGAAGGGTAGAATGACGACTGGGTAATAATAGACAGATATTTCTGGCCGGGCTATATGGCCCGGAAGATCCACATAAAGATGACTTTGTGTCAAATGTTTCCTTAAGTGGGAAGGCCGACTAAATACTATTGTTGTAGCAGGACTTTTAACGATTAGTATATATATATATATATATATATACTAATCTTAAAAAGCCCTTGATAATAGCCGTTCGTCGAAATCTATCGAATGTTTTACTAGATTTCACACAATTTATGTTCAGAAAAGAAAGTAATTGTATGAATGCATGAAAAATAGTAAATGATAATAAAAGCTTTGTTTTTTTGTTTTTTTTTAATCATTTCACCCCAAGCAGGGTACTTTTTACTGTCACTGGTGCGCAGGGGTTACATAGGAGAAAAGTGATGAGAAGGACGGACAGGTTATAGGGGGTGTCAGGAATTAGGTAAGAGAAGGATGAGAATACTGGTGTGATGAGAGTGGAATGGACGGAGTAAAGAGAATGAGAGAAAGGATGTGAGTCAGTGAGATAGGAGATGACTCTTGACTTTACATTTAAATTCTTGGAGATTGTAGCTGCCGGGGAAGCAAGTATACGGAAGGGAATTCCACAAGCGGGAAGGGCGAAAGAAGAAGCTGTTAGAATAGAAGTTGCGGTTACATTTCATTGGTTTCACTGTATAAGGGTAGGATCTAGTTGATAGTCTAGTAGCTCGAGTAAATTTATACACAGGGGGCATCAGTGAGGTAAGTTCATAGGATAAGAAGCCGTGAAAGTATTTGTAGAATTAATTACAGTTCCTTGTCAGTTGTCTTTAATGAAACTTGTATAGAAGAATGACTGGTGTTTAAACACACACACACACACACACACACACACACACACACACACACACACACACACACAAACACACACACTAACAACCATAATTATTAGGCCACCTAAGCTTTTTTAAAAGAAATAATGTATCTCATACTATTTTTAGTTTTTATTGCCAAGTGGATAATTCTAAATGAAAATTGAACTTTTCTTTGTTCATACTGCACAATAACATGTGCATCAAATGAAAAGCTCTCTTCCCCATGCTAGTTTCTTCGTCTTATTGGCTGACTGAAGCAAAGGCTTCCTTGTAAAACTTTGCAAAGTAATAATAACAAAATAACCATTCTATTTGCAATTAGAATTATCAACTTGGCAATAAGTACTAAAAATAGTATGATATACATATGATATATGTATATATGTATATATGATATATGATATACATATGATATACATCAGTTTTTTCAAACACTGAGGTAGCCTAATAATTATGTGCGGTATGTATATATATATATATATATATATATATATATATATATATATATTGCTTAGAACCAACATAATCAAAAAATATCAAAATTTTGGAGAATTTTTGTCTTTATTTTCAACCGAAATTAATAGATGTTTAGAACGGCTCATGGTTAAACATAATAGACATTCATTGTCTCTTATATTTAACAATATATATATATATATATATATATATATATATATATACACACTAACAAAATAGCAAGATCGCCAAGACCGACCGCGGTTTCGCACAACGGCTCGTCAGTGTGTTTGCTCTGCGTTACTGCCTTCTAGTTAAATACTTTTCGGTTGTGTGTATCGAGCACTTTTCTTTTCTGGTTGTTTGTTCCGTTAGAGGGTTTTCTTTTTACTGGGAGGAACCGTATGTATTGTCGGTCCCACGCAGTTTTCTTTTTTTTCCCCCTCTTTGCCCAAAGCTTTATAGCCGAGGGCAATAACGGATTTAGATTCTGCTGGTCATTCATAGTCTTAGAAAGTCCCTTCTATAAAATTTTGAGATTAGAATACACGCAGAGTCGGTTTAATAATTATTATTATTATTATTATTATTATTATATATATATATATATATATATATATATATATATATATATATATTCCATTTTTAAACTAGTTATTACGCTACCCATGTTTCTACCATGAGTGGTGTCTTCAGGCGATTTTTAATAACTGATTTTACTTTTTACCGTTTTTCTTTTTAAGAACGCTCTTGTAACGGTGTTTTATTAAACAATCAAAAGTGGTAATCTTATATGAACACCAAAGTTAAGCGACATTATCCTGATCAACAACCTAGATGGGTGACCGCTTGACAATATCTGACGATGCAAACATGAATGTATGTAATATTAAAATTTTATTCCTCTAATTGTTAATCAAAGAGCTAGTTACCAATTCAATTTTGGGTCTGTTATAATTTCTTCCGCGTAAATACTCTTGAGAAAGGCATAAATCCCAAGCTATGGCTGAATTACTTAATAAGCCATCTATGAATAACCATTATCTGAAAAAAATATTTCAATCCAAAAAGTATTTTCTGGCTTTAAATAACGTGCAAAGGTTTGATAAACCGTAAAAAAACGAATTAACTAAACGGACATGCTAATTTTGACCGTACAGGTCACGGCCACTAGTGTTACTCCCTAAGAAAAAACAGAACACACTACGATAAGATTTACTTGCTAACCACTGCGCTAAAGCAAAGCAACATTTCGAAATGTGAGACAAGGTAAAGAAAATTGCTTTATTTAATTTTTTAATTTATGGTGAGCGACGAGCAAGAGGTTAATTCTATCAGTGTTATCCGTTCACGCTGGAGCGATTCAAGATCTAAGAAAAACAAAATGGTTTTATCTTAATTGTAAAGACCTTAAAAATTCTCTCTGCTCCGAGCGACTTACCAGAGACCCACAACACCACACGCAACTCTCTCGACTAGTCATGGCTTTATTTTCTGAAAATGGTGTACGTTAAATTAAAACCTGCCTATCTTTGATGAAAACAATTATTTCTGGCTTACGGCTCGATACACGATCTTTTGTTGTTAATATTATCTTTATTGAATTAAAAGAGATTTTAATTTAAATCCAGGATTTCCGGCGTTGAGATGTGTTTTTCTCTTTCTATCGACTGAGTTGTTTTTTAATCATTTTTGTTTTTATATATTTCTTTAGGAGAGTGTAGAGCAAAAATCTTGTCTACTTGAGGGTTTTATTGCCTATATATTAACTCTATTCTTACAATAGAATAAAACTTAATACGAAGATAAATTATGTCAGTGCTTCAATCTGTTCATCAAATTATTTATCGGGTTTATTTCTGTTTTATTCACTAAATGATCTCAAGTGATAAATATGTTTTTGTCTTAACCTCCTTCGGTACAATACATATCATGATATTCTAAGTAGATTTTCCATTCTCTCTCATATATATATATTTAGTGCATCGAGGCAGCAAATAATTTTCTAAACATATTCTGTTAAATATAAGAGACAATGAATGTCTATTATGTTTAATCATGAGCCATTCTAAACGTCGTATTTTGGCTTTAATTTCAGTTGAAAATAAAGACAAAAATTCTCCAACATTGGGATAATTTTTTATTAATTTGGTTCTAAGCTTTCGGCTCACATGAGCCATCTTCAGAGAGGTTATTAAGACGGTAACACAGTAACATCCACCTTCACCGACGATTTTCTTTTGTGCTGAGATAAAACTCCGCTAGGCAACGGCAGTAGTTACCAAAAATAACAAACGCAGTTAGCAAATTTGCAATGCGGTTCTATGACGTCACACCGCGTGATAGCGCGAAATGACAACAGAACCATATATTCAAATGCAATGTAATGTGTTAACACAAATTAAAGCCAAAATACGACGTTTAGAAAATCAGTTATTATAAATCACCTGAAGACACTCGTTTACAAATTATATATATATATATATATATATATATATATATATATATATATATATGACAACTAGCAGTATAGCCCGGCGTTGCTCGGGTGTAATGAAAGCATTAAACCTAATCCATGGTCCCACACACACACTTAACGTGGGTTCTCCGGGTCATATAGCCCAGCCAAAAATATCTGTCTAATTTTCCCCAATAGTGACTCTACCCTTCTACGGAGGCACGACTGGGTTATTACTCTCCGCCCGAAGGCCGACAGCTGACAGTGTCAAAGGAATCACAGCGAGAAAACGCGGCAATCTTCCATCTTGCTTCTATAGCAGTAGTATAAGTATACTCTGGATCGTTTTCATGATTAAACATAATAGACATTCATTGTTTAGAAATATATATATATATATATAAAACTCTGAGCTCTACGTAGAGCTTTTATAGAGGTGTAGTTATTATTAGTGTTATAATAATAAGATTAAGGTACTGCAACTCAAAAGCTTTCAGATATCGGGAAATTTAGTTCCCATTATAAAAATATACTGGCCAATAATTTTACAAGTAAAATACATTGCTGGGATTTTTCTTTGAAAATGAATTTGCAGCAAGGGCTTTCCTAGAGGGGTCGCGAGGAGCATGGAACCACCTCTTAATTGTTTTTGTTTCCAGGTCCATCCTGAACCTGGGTGGTAGCACCTGTTTGGGTCCCAGCTATAGGTAATAATTTATCCCAAAACTGGAGTCAAAGCACTATGAAAGTATAAAAATACTTTTATAAAATATATACATTTTTGAAGGAAAAATATTACCAACAATACATTTTGAAGGAAAACAAAAAAAGAAATTATTGCCATAATACATTCTTGAAAGGAAAAAGTCATTACCCACAATACATTCTTGAATACAAAACTAGAAGAAATCTTCAGTTTTTGAGAAAAAAATATTTTAATAATTTTCATCAAAATCTAAATCACCCTTCTCACTATAATCGAACATTAAAAAATATCTTAAAACCTTATCTTTTTGGCATTAAATAACACAAGGAGGTGTTTTGATATGCCGTTTAAAAAAACTCAAACTCAAAATGAATTGGCCAATATTTTTTACTATCCATTGCTAAATCCGCTGCTATGAAAGTCTGTTCTTTGTGCAGTTCCAGAAAGTTTTTCCCTCTAAATTTATCCTGCACATATATAAATCTACCATCCGACCGTATATTGAATACTGCTGCTACATCTAGTCGGGTGCCCCTGTTATTCTCCTCGGGGTTCCTGACAAAATCCAACGGAGAAGCTGTAATGTGATTGATACCGACTTGGCAGCCCGCCTGAAGTCACTCTTTCACCGGCGTGATGTGGCTTCCCTGTGCCTCTTCTATAAATACTTTCATGGTTTCTGCTCCGATTAACTTAGATCACTGGTGCCCACTAGGTATGAATTTACACGAGATACTAGATTAGCAACTAGGTTCCACCCTTTTACAGTGAAATTATAAAATGTAACAGCAATTTCTACTCTGACAGCTTCTTTTCTCGCACTTCCCGCCTGTGGAATTCCCTTTTACATACTTACTTCCCCAACAGCTACAATCTCCAGGAATTTAAATGTAAGGTCAATAGACACCACTTATCGCACTAACTCGCATCCATTCTCTCAAACTCTCTTCCCATCTACCCCACCCCCATCCTCGGTATCCTCATTCGTCTATCACCTTCCTCCAGACATTTCTCATAACTAACCACTCTTTCTCATCACTTTCTCCTATGTAACCCCTTGCACAAAAGTGGCAGTGAAATGCCTTGCTTGAGGTGAAATGGTTAAAAAAATGCATTGGCTAATGATTTCTACTTCGAAAATGTTTTATTATGAGAATCCATTTGTCAATGATTTTAATTTGAAAATCCTTTAGAAATAATTTTTACAGTGAAAATGTTTTGTCAATCAGTTGTTAATTTGCAGAAAAAAATGGCTAATGAATTTTAACGCCTCTAAAAGAAAACTATTTTTCTTTATCCACCGTAGAGAAACGTTTTTCCTGCCATCATCGTAGCCAATGCTAAACTTCAAGAAAGCAACACCCTGCTCATTTATTGGCCTCACTCTTTCTACTGACATGAGTTGGAGCAATTTTATCGAATCAATTGCTACGTCTCCTGCCAGGAAATTTGGTTCAATGCGTTGTTTAAGAAATTTCTTTATCCGTCAGAATCAATCTTGTATATTTATAAATGTCCCATTCATCCGTACATTGAATACCGTTAGCATATCTAGTCTATTGCTCCTTATGTACACTACCAGCCATAATTATTAGGCAACCCATGTTTTTTTAAAAATTATGTATTTCATACTATTTTTAGTAATTTATTGCCAAGTTGATAATTCTGAATGAAAATAGAATGGTTCTTTTGTTATTATTACTTTGCAAAATTTTGCAAGGCAAGGAAGCAAAGATAAACTCGTCCGAATCACCCTAAATTTTCTTCATTCTTTCATTGTTGAAACTGCAATATAGGTAATTAGTAAATATTGTATTAGTATTATTATATATAAATTCAAATGATGCACAAGTTATAGTGCAGTATTAACAAAAAAAAAAAATTCTATTTTCATTTACAATTATTCACTTGGCAATAAATACTAAAAAATAGAATGAAATACATAATTTTTTAAAACACTGGGGTGGCTTAATAATTATGGCCGGTAGTGTATATCTTTCGGTTATTGACAAAATTCAAAGATGGGTCCGTCATGTAAGTCTAGACTTTAGTCTTTTTCTTAAGTATTTACAGAAAACACATCACTTGTTGCGAATCAGATAGAAAAGATAGCAACGGGTAGTCCTTTAGTGCCTACAAAGGTCAATACATTTGTTGGTTTTTACGAGCAAGAGTTATTTTTCCGTATTGAAGGGCCCAGGTCTTACGTTAGATACATGGGCATCACCGTTAGTATGTTTGAAATGAGTTCGCTGCTGGGGATTTTAGTCAACAGCTGAATACATTCCACCTGGCATCGCATTTCACATCCGAAAAAGAGAACAACGGTTTTCTTTCTTCTTCTAAACGTCATAGTCAGTCAGTTAAGTGCCATACGTGATACACGCTTTGCGCGATCATGTCTCTTTCGAGACATGACTGACTAGGCATAATATTATCCCGCAGTAGGTTGCTATTGCTTTCTGCGGTAGACTGGTTGCAAGCCAAGGCTATAGAGCATAATCTGTCCAGTTATTTGACTCATAGCTTGAGAGAGAAGAGATGTATTATATTATACGTAGTAATTACTGGGGGAAAAGTTTACTACATCATAACAATAGAAAAACGATCCCCCACTTTATGTCCAGTAGAAGCCTTAATCATGATTCCAACTAATGTATTCAGTCTGTCAGTTCAGTGCCATACGTGATGCACGCTTTGCGCGGACATAGACATGACTGACTGGGCAGTAGATTATCTCACAGTAGGTAGCCATTGCTTTCTGCGATTGACTAGTTGCTAGACAAGGCTATAGAACCCAATCTGTCCTATTATTTGCCTCATAGCTAGAGGGAGAAGAGATGTATTATATTATACGTAATAATTAGTGGGGGAAAAGTTTATTACATCATAACAATAGAAAAACGATCCCCCACTTTATGTCCAGTAGAAGCCTAAATCATGATTTCAACTATTATATTCAATCAGTTAACTGACTGATATACGAGATACACGCTTTGCGCGATCATTGCTTTCTGCGGTAGACAGGTTGCCGACCAAGGCGATAGAACACAATGTGTCCCATTATTTAACCCATAACTGGAGGGAAGAGTCGGATTAATACCTTTCCCAAGGATATTTGCACCTAAGTGAATGCAAGGAATTCAGCTGGAATTCGAACTCAGCCCCCGATTTGTCGTTCCGAGTCGATATCCATTGCACCACAACGCACATCCAAACGTCATAGTGCACAGATCAAATACAGGTTTTCTAAAATCAGTCTGGCTCAGAACCGAATTTTACAGATAAATATTCCAGAGGAATGCTTTGTATTCTCAACAGTAAAAAATCAATTCGATTAAAATTTTGATTCATTGGTCTTTGACGATCATAGACAATCACACCTACCTACCATTAACATGGACCAGGCTTGCCTCCCAGAGAGTAAAACACTACGCCTCCTTGGTCTCACACTGTCAGCGGACCTCAAGTGGAATGACTATATCGAATCCATTATTAAATCCGCTGCTATACAGATAAATATTCCAGAGGAATGCTTTGTATTCTCAACAGTAAAAAATCAATTCGATTAAAATTTTGATTCATTGGTCTTTGACGATCATAGACAATCACACCTACCTACCATTAACATGGACCAGGCTTGCCTCCCAGAGAGTAAAACACTACGCCTCCTTGGTCTCACACTGTCAGCGGACCTCAAGTGGAATGACTATATCGAATCCATTGTTAAATCCGCTGCTATACAGATAAATATTCCAGAGGAATGCTTTGTATTCGCAACAGTAAGAAAATCAATTCGATTAAAACCTTGATTCATTGGTCTTTAAATATTTTTGTTGTTACCAAGTGAAAGGTTTAAGAAATAATAAAAACGTGTGCTATAGAAATATTGTATGTTTAACAGAAAATACAACACAAGAGTGCGTGTGTCGGTTGTCCAGCGTTCAATCAATTCCACTTATCCTCTCAAGGCCTTCTCTCCTACTAATCTTATAGTAGGCGGAAGTGTCCAACACAGACTCTTTAGAGGGAGGACACCACAACAAGTTTTATAATCATTTCACTCCAAGCAAGGCAGGATTGCTACTGGTGCGGAGGAGGTTTCATTGAGAAAAAAAAAACAGGGTGCAGAGGATGCCGAATAAAGGATAAGATTTGAATGGAATTTAAGGAGGTGGATAGAATTTAGGGAGATAGAAGATGGCAATTGAAGTTACATTTAAACTTTTGGAGATTGTGGGTATCAGGGAAAGTATACAGAAGGGAGTTCCACAGATCGGAATTGCGAGAAAAAACACGTAGAAGAAACTGTCTCAGGAAGTTCATCGTTGCTCACGTGTTCCGTCGATGATATTCTCACCATCCTTCTGTAGAATCACATTCTGTTTTTAATCATTATATTTCTGTCTCATCAATTTATGGCAATACATATTTTTTGTTAACATCTCTATTTTGTTATGAAAATTCCTTAAATATGTATGTTATATTTCTTTGCTGAAATACAATTGATAATTAATTTACGATAAACGCTCGTATCATTTTCGTATGACAAATACATAAAACATGTCGAAAGGACATAGAAGGCCCCGCTCAAGAAAAATAAAATCTTATCAATTGATACGACTAAAAATAGTGAAAAATAAAATTACCGTAATGTTTACACACACCGACTTAACATTATCAAGATAAACTTTCGTTTCAGCAGTGATCCATTTGCTATGAAAATACTTAGCAAGACAATATGTATTGGCTTACATAACCGGGACAATTGAAAAAATGTCCGGAGGAGGATCACTATGTGTGGTCATTGCAGAAGACTGCATCATATTCTAACGATGGATATCACGTGACACCAATATTAAATTCATATATCACTGTGTCACGCGAACTACCTTCTTACGTGACTCTGACCCTTTTTCTTATTTTTTTTTCTTTGTTTCTTCATTTCTCTCACCATTTCGATCGCTTTACCTCAATAGACGGCGGTGGAAGGGAGGCCAATGACACGGAATATGTCGTTCGCATTTTCTTCCTTAACGTCGTGATTTCTGGCATTGAAGTAATATTTGTGTGTTTACCTACTTGCCTTCGTTTTAGTTAGCGTTGACGATCGAGATCTCTTGGCTTTTAAAGCGAGTTACTAACCCTCCCGACCCCAGGTCACGGTCCCGCACAACCTCCACCATACCGGACATCAGCTATTGGATAAGTAGTCCAAAGGTTCTTTACACCAACTTACATCTCTTTTCCAAAATCTGAATTATGGACAAATCGAATTGACAAAGAAAGATGGCTTGAAGCCGGTAATGCGCCCAGCGATATAAGGTTCAAATGTCGAGAAAAAAAAGCGATAGCATAACTGGAGAGTTGGAATGGTTTAAACATTGTGCGCCCGGTTTTTGAAATGCATTCTCTGATCGCACTTTCTTGGCCGAGAATAGGACCATTCTGACCTTTGAATAACATGGCCTGCCAAACTGCGTCATTTGGCAGGGACCAATATGAGAAAGCAAGGTTTCAATTCATATATACATTTCCGTGTTCATGGAGGCTTTTTTCACGTTCCCCTGTTCTTTCATGCTTGTCATCTGTGCGTCCCACTCCGCTTTATTTTATAAAAAGACGCGATCTCCGAAATCTGTTATACGATGACAACGTCTTTCCGAAAATGTCGCATTTTGCTGGTGGTGATGGTCGTGTGGCGGGTGCAGGCGTTAGTTGGCAGACAGAGGTGTTTCAGTCTTTGAACTGATGCTGGGGTCAAAACTTACCAATATAACCATTAACGGAAATCAAGTGATGCTAAACGAAAATAAAGAACACAAGACGCAAAGTTTCTGAAGTTGTCCGTTTAGATATGGAACTGTCAATCGAAAAAGACGAGTAGAACTATCCATTTATTTATTCATTCATTCATTCATTCATTCTATCTATCTATCTATCTATCTATCTATCTATCTATCTATCTATCTATCTATCCCAGTCTGTTCATTATCTATCTATCTATCTATCCATCTATCTATCTATCTATCCCAGTCTGTTCATTATCTATCTATCTATCTATCTATCTATCTATCTATCTATCTATCTATCTATCTATCTATCTATCTATCCCAGTCTGTTCATTATCTATCTATCTATCTATCTATCTATCTATCTATCTATCTATCTATCTATCTATCTATCTATCTATCTATCCCAGTCTCTTTATAACAGTATGGATGAGTCTAATGGTGGTTGCTACCCTCTTGATTATTATGTGACAGGTGCTGTTGAGAGACAGACCAACAAAACTCTTTATATCGCCCAAGATGAAGTGAAGGCAAAGATTGTCTCCGCATTCACCAAGTTAAAGGAGGAGACTGTCCAGAACAGCTGCATGAGATTTCGAAGTTGTCTGGAGGCTGTGATTAAAGCAAATGGCGGTTTTATTGTATAAATGTACTCCTTAGTATTTCACGATATTTTTGAGTAATTTTTGTGAATTGTAGGAAATATATCTGTTAAAATTCTAATTTAGACGACAATTTATTTGTCTTAGCAAGAATATATATATATATATATATGTGTGTGTGTGTGTGTGTGTGTGTGTGTGTGTGTGTGTGTGTGTGTCTGTTAGATATTTTTCCCCTAGGTGTGAATTTGCACGAGATACTAGATTAGCAACTAGGTCCCACCCTTTTACAGTGAAACCAATGAAATGTAAACGAAATTTCTACTCTAACAGCTTCTTTTCTCGCACTTCCCGCCAGTGGAATTCCCTTCGGCATGCTTGCTTCCCCGACGGCTACAACCTCCAGGAGTTTAAACGTAAGGTCAACAGACACCTCCTAACATACTAACTCGCACCCATTCTCTCCAACACTCTCCCTATGTACATCCTAACTCGTCTATCACCCTCCTACTGATATTTCCTATACCCAATCGCTCTATGTAACACCCTGCGCTATAGTGGCAGTGGAATGTCTTGCTTGGGGTGATATAATTAAAAAAAATCTATCTATCTATCTATCTATGGACCACAAGTCCCGTGACTTGAGAGTTGTAGAATTACCACAGTACTAGTGATGTATCTTGGGCAAGATAAGCCCAAAACTTTCCAGGCTTTGAATTCAGAGTTTTTTCTTCTCCTGCTCCGTTTTCCAGCCAAGGCTATAGAACCCAGTCTTTTTATCCACAGATGAGGTGGGGGGAGAAAAGATGCATTCATACCTTTGCCAAGGGTATTAGTATGCAATAAATTTGACTGACAACTCGGATTATTACTGAAAGTGAGACGTTTTCCTCTACAGAAAGCCAATGTAGTGTATCAATTTACATGCCCGTTCAGAGATGGTATCTCTGGTACTAATAATAAACCCGCTACATATATTGGTTTTACTACAACCACGCTCTCCCGTAGATTTACCTGTCAACTTTCTAATCAGAGTTCAATTCAACAACATTTCTGAGAAAAACATAGTCCTGTAGTTAATATCAGACAGATTTTAGTCAACAATACAATTACTCAATCATACACACAGTAAAAAAAACTTCAGATATTGGAGGCCATCTACATTAAATCCAAACAACGCACACTTAATAAAATCACGTTTAAATCTGGTCATAGCACATTACATTGCATTTGAAAATATGGTTTTGTTAACATTTCCAGCTCTCACGCGGTGTAACGTCATAGAACTGCATTAAAAATTTACGAACTGCGTTTGCTATTTGGTAAACTGTTATCGTTGCTTATCAAAGTTTTATATCAACACAAGATAAAATCGTCTTTGATGGTGGATGTTTTTATGTTAACGTCCTTGTAACCTCTCTGAAGATATCAGATGAGAGCCGAAAGCTTAGAACCAACATAATAAAAAATTTTCCAAATGTTGCAGAACATTTGTCTTTGTTGTCACCTGAAATTAAAATCAAAATCCGATGTTTAGAATGGCTCATGATTAAACATAATAGACATTCGTTATCTATCTATCTATCTATCTATCTATCTATCTATCTATATATATATATATATATATATATATATATATATATTAATCATTTCACCCTGAGCAAGGCGGAAATGCCACTAATGAGCGGGGGCTACATAACTGTAAAAAAAATTAGAAAAGAGTGAGGAGTACAAACTAGTTAGAAAGGAGCAATAGAAAGCTGAGAATGCAGGTGCGATGACAGATACATAGGTGGAGAGAAAGGGAAGGAAGGGGGTCAAGTTTTGAAATTACCCGGGATACTACTGTCGGGGCAATATATACGTCGTGCAGTTTGGCCTCAGATCTAATAGGGCAGTCGGGTGGGTGTACTCCAGATGAGTCAAATGTGGAATTGGATGAGAATCTGCGGGCAAAGCACTCAGCTTTGTCCGCAGATGACGTGAGAACCCCAAATTCATGGATTAAATGAGGTTTTGAGGATTTGTTATTGTTCAGCACTCGTTTGCAAATCCTCCAATAGTCCTTGGAGCCGAACTTGCGGTCAGCTATGCACTGTCGCATTCTCTCAGCAAACAACCGTTTGGCGTCATTTAGGGTTCTCTTGCACTCATTGCGAGCAGACATGAATAGGCGCCTATTGTGATCAGATGACTGTCTCCGGAATAGACGGAAGTAATGGTTCCTGTGGGCAATGGCAGCTGAGCAGGCAGGAGAGAACCACGGAGAGGAATGAGGTTTTAGGCAATACTTCCTGGTGGGTATGAAGGCATCAATGCCAGCTTTCACCCATGACGAAACCTCAGAGGTACAGTCATCAACTGGTAGATCGAACACTTTTCCCCAAGGGATGTCGCAGAGGAAATCGCGAAAGGTATCCCAGTCAGCTTTTTGGTATAGATAGGAGGTCCTATAGGTAGGGGGCTCCTAGGGTGAGTGAGAGTGGAAAGAAATACTGAGAGAGACAACAGCGTGGTCGGAGTCGCTGTGAGAGGGAAAATCTGCGAGACTTGACAGGCGTCTAGTGCAGAGGTGAAACATATATCTAGTAGTGAGGAATGACCCGAGGGAGTGCATGGGAAGCGAGTCGGGAAGTCCACCACTTGCGTAAGGGATTAGGAAATAGCGAAGTTCATGGCGTGAATGCCCGCTGGATCAGTAACAGCGTTTTCAAGCCACTCATAGTGATGGGCGTTGAGGTCTCCGAATACAAATATGTGGGCGAATAGGTGGTAAGAAATAGCTTTATCTATGTTGTCAGCAATGCTATCTAGTAGGGAGTAGTCA
>JBBBDQ010002071.1:250000-333675 GCA_037127315.1 Ascarosepion bandense
CAGGTGAATTACGATCTAAACCGTTTATTTAGTCCACTGGGATGGATTGTTCTAGTTCCACGTGCTATGCCTTCTCTGGGTATTTCAGCTTCGATTATTTCATTTTAGCAGTTCAACACTTGAAGTTTTTGGTCACCTCTGCTGTGGCCAGGTACTGAACCCACAATTCTGTGGGTCAAGTCATTGGATTACTTCATTCAACGCTTTTATCTAATGGGCCAAGTGTTCATATTTCACAAGAAATCATTTTCTAATTTATCATACATTTTACCTAATATTATGCTTCATCTAGAAATAGAAGCACACACACACACACACACGCTTATATATATATATATATATATATATATATATATATACTGTCATTACGAAATTATGAATTGAGCACTCTAGATTGGAAAATTTTAAAAACAGTTATCACTTCGGCGATTTACGCATTATGCGATGAATTAAGTTCTTTCAGTGACTGGCATGTGTATACAGTATGTATTATACGTATTGTATTGTAGCGGCATTTACCCAGGACGGGTTGAGCCGGCATCCCCAAGAACATTTGAAGCGTCTCTCCCAGCGGCGGCCCACGATCAGCGATCTTGAGCCAGCTCCACTCCGATCTCTGCCCAGTCCCGGTTCCACCTCCGAAATCCCACGACATTTGGGCCCGAGATCGGCTCCATGTCCCCCTTCAGCGTGGCTGCCCACGTCTTCAGCTGACCCCCCGCACGCTTGCGCCAGCCCGGTAAGCACGCACTGTTAGTCAGAATCCGAATGATTAGTTTTGGTATGTGGTTCATTAAACTGATTGTTCGGTGGAGTGGACACTGCTTTGCACCTGGCTTCTTAGATAGTGTTATGAAAATTGATCTGCTTAGGTTCTCCTGTATATTGCTCCTGTTGTAGATTTTGTTGTCTGGTCCCGCTGCTTTGTTTCTCTTCAATTTGGCCATTGTCGATTTCACTTAGGTTTTAATATTTCTGGTCCATTCGTAGTTTTGTGCATTGCTGGTTACTATCTTTTGTCGTGGAAGAGATCTCCGATATACTTGTACCATCTTTGAAGTATTTTTTTCTTTTTCTAATATTAGTGTACCATCCTTTGCTTTTATACATACTGTTCCTTAGCAGGAGTTTTGCCTTGTTAGTTCCTTTATTTTCTATTCATATCGCCATTTTTGTTGCGTTCAGTCTCTCTACTTCGGCGCATTTGTCGTTGAACCATCTTTCTTTTGTCTGTCTACATTTGCTCCTTATTTCATTGTTCAGTTTCTTGTATTCCGGTTCATATCTTGACTTCATTTTCTGTCTCATGTCAAGAATCTTCTCGTTGATCCACTCATTTTCCGTAATTTAACTAACGTCAGTAACACATCACTCAATAAGTCCCGGGCCTAACTAATAAAACAACATTTAGGCAATATTCGACTTTATTTATCTGCTCTGATCAACAGTTGAATAATACCGGGGTTCTTGTAGTGCCATATCGCGCATGGACGGGCATCCCTGCATGAACGTTCGGTGGGCAAACCCGAGGCCAAATTATGTTGTAGGCCGCGCCAGTCTCCATCCTTCATATGCGGCAAACAAGTGACCTACTGATTCTAGTCTAAGACCTCTCCTCAACTGAATCACTATGGAAAAAAGCAAACATAATAGCAAAACTAAACCAGCTAGTCTGAAAACGCCCAAACCCGTCTGCATCTCTTACACTAACATACGTGGTATCCGCACTAACTTCCTCAGCGTTGATTCATTCCTTCACACTAACTCACCTGATATCTTGACCCTATTTGAAACTAACCTTAACCCTTCTATCCCCTCTTCTGAGTTTGACGTTCCTGGCTACCTTCCCCTTTTCAGGAAGGACTCCAATGTTCATATGCATGGGCTTGGTGTGTATGTCAGCGAACACCTTCCCCTAGCTTGAATCATCGGATCATTCTCTCATGTGCTTCCGCCTCTCGCTTCTAAGCGCTGTCCATATATTCGTGTTTGGTGACTTTAACGCCCACCACACCAGGTGGCTGGAGAACTCTGTTACCGATCCTGCTGGTGTCCACACCATGAATTTTTCAATCACCCAATCCCTTACGCAAGTGGTGAACTTCCCCACGCGTTTCTCCGACAACCCTAACGGAAAGGACTCACTGCTAGACCTCTGCTTCACCTCCATCCCAGATTCTTGCACTACCAGACAACTCTGCCCACTCGGTAACTCTGACCACACCGTAGTTTCCGTCAACATTTCATTCCACTCCCACCCAACCCAAGAAACCCAGACAAGTAGAATATCCTACTGCTACCAAAGAGCAGACTGGGATTCGTTCCGAGACTTCCTCTGTGACGTCCCATGGAACAACGTTTTTAGTCTTCCCATCGAAGAAAGTGCATCCGAGGTCTCCTCCTGGGTTAAGGCTGGCATCAATGCTTTCATCCCTGCCAGGAAATTTCAGCTTAAATCTCATTCGTTTCCATGGTTCTCGCCCGCTTGCTCGACCGCCATTGCCCATCGGAATCATTTCAAGGCTGAATGCTTTGCCCGCAGATTCTCGAAGAATTCGAGACGGGACTCGTCTGGAGTTTCTACTCCCGACTTCCCACCTAGAACTGATGCTCAACTGAATGACGTCCATATTACACCCTCGCTTGTCTCTAAGATAATCTCGAAACTTGACCCTCACAAATCGAGCGGAGGGGACGGAATCCCAATCATAGTCTTAAAGAAATGTGCCCCTGAACATTCCTCTGTACTTTCTAAGCTCTACAACTTCTGCCTATCTGCTTCCTGCTTTCCTGCCTGTTGGAAATCTTCCTCTGTAGTTCCTATATTTAAAAACACTGGAGAACCCTCGGACCGCGCAAATTACCGACCTATCAGCCTTCTTCCGATCTTTGGCACAAGTGTTCGAAGCCATTATCAACGCCGAGGTGGTTCAGCATCTCACCGCACACAGGCTCCTCTCGGACAAGCAGTATGGTTTCCGCTTCACCAGGTCTACAGCTGATATGCTAACGACAATCACCGAGTACATATATAAGGCACTCGACAGGAATGGTGAAGCCCGAATCGTTGCCTTGGATATCTCTAAAGCATTCGACAGAGTTTGGCATGCTGGCCTTCTATGCAAACTGCGGAGCTATGGTATAACTGGACAATTGTTTGAACTAATCAAGTCATTCTTATCTCACCGCACATTGAAAGTGATATTAAACGGACATGCCTCCCAGAACTACCATACGAACTCGGGTGTCCCTCAAGGCTCTATCCTAGGTCCTACGCTCTTTCTGTTCTACATTAATGATCTCCCTAATAACATAAGCTCCCAAGTAGGTATGTACGCCGATGACACTACAGTTTATTCTCGTCTCGATCAAAAATCTGGTGTGGGCGACAAAGCTAACCTTGCAGCCGAGCTTGGAAAGGACCTTCAATCCGTAGTGGATTGGGGTAAGAAATGGCTCGTAAATTTTAATGCTTCTAAAACAAAGGTACTATCAATTAATCATCATAGACAATCGCACCTACCTCCTATTAGCATGGACCAGGCTTGCCTCCCAGAGAGTAAAACACTACGCCTCCTTGGTCTCACACTTTCAGCGGACCTCAAGTGGAATGACTATATCGAATCCATTGCTAAATCCGCTGCTATGAAAGTCGGTTCTCTGTGCAGGGCCCGGAGGTTTATTCCGTCTGAATTTATCCTGCACATTTATAAATCTACCATCCGCCCGTGCATTGAATACTGTTGCCATATCTGGTCGGGTGCCCTGCTATTCTCCTTGGACTTCTCGACAAGGTACAGCGGAGGGTCTGTAATGTGATCGATATCGACTTAGAGATGGTCTGCAGTCTCTCTCTCACCGGCGCGACGTGGCTTCCCTGTGTCTCTTCTATAAATACTTTCACGGTTTCTGCTCCGATTAACTTAGATCACTGGTGCCCCCTAGGTTTGAATTTTCACGAGATACTAGATTAGCAACTAGATCCCACCCTTTTACATTGAAACCGATAAAATGCAACCGCAACTTCTACTCCAACAGTTTCTTTTCTCGCACTTCCCGACTGTGGAATTCCCTTCCACAAGACTGCTTCCCCGACGGCTACAATCGCCAGGAGTTTAAATGTAAGGTCAATAGACACCTCCTCTCCTAACATACTAACTCGCTTTCGTTCTTTCAAACACTCTTCCCACCCACCCAACTATCTAACACCACGCTTCTAACATTTCCTATATCTAACCACTCTTTCTATTTACCTTCCCCCACGTAGCCCCAAGCGCAATAGTGGCAGTGGAATCCCTTGCTTAGGGTGAAATGATTTTAAAAAAATCATAGTTTCTTTAAATGCTTCTCTAACAATTCGATGCCTTTTTTGATAGATAGATAGATAGATAGATAGATAGATAGATAGATAGATAGATAGATAGATAGCAAAAGGCTCAGATAGATAGATAGATAGATAGATAGATAGATAGATAGATAGGAACAGGCTTAGATAGATAGATAGATAGATAGATAGATAGATAGATAGATAGGAAAATCAGATAGATAGATAGATAGATAGATAGATAGATAGATAGATAGATAGATAGATAGGAAAAGGCTCAGATAGATAGATAGATAGATAGATAGATAGATAGATAGATAGGAAAAGGCTCATATATATATATATATATATATATATATATATATAGATAGATAGATAGATAGATAGGAAAAGGCTCAGATATATAGATAGATAGATAGATAGATAGATAGATAGATAGATAGGAAAAGGCTCAGATATATATACATATAGATAGATAGATAGATAGATAGATAGATAGATAGATAGATAGATAGAGAGTGAGAGAGAAATCAAAGAAATGAAAGAGCGACAAAGAGTGAGTTAGAAAATGAGAGCGATATAAACTAACAATTCGATGCCTTTTTTGTAGAACGATTTCTCTTTGGCCTCAAAATACGCCTCAGTTTCGAACATCACTTCTTAATTGGAGACAAATCTCTTTCCCGGAAGGATTCTTTTGAACGCAATCAGTCATTGGTTGTTGGTGGCCAGATCTTGAGAATAAGGTGGATACAAAAGCAATTCGAAGACCAGTTCATGTAGTTATGCCATCGTTGCGATCAACTTGTGACACGATGCATTATATTAGTGAAAAATCACTTTTTCTTCTTCATTTGTGGCCGTTTTTGGACGTTTTCTTCCTTCAAATGTACCAATAATGCTATATAATATTCGCTATTGATGGTTCTTCCTTTCTCAAGGTAATCGATGAACAAATTACCTTGTGCATCCCAATTACGGAGATCCAAAATTTGCCAGCTCGTGTTTCCAGCTTTGGTCGCTTTGGACGGCCTTTACCTAATGCTGTCCCCTCAGTTGACTGCCAGTTTGACTCCAGTGTGAAGTGGTGGATCCATGTTTCATCCATTGTCACATATTTACGCAAAAGTTATTTCTTGTTACGTTGAAACAGTTGCAAACCGTTGGACATGTTATGTGCATATATCTATACTGTTGAGACACCCATAGACCAACGCATTTTATAGTTCAACAATAGAGGGCTTAACCAATCAGGAAGCTCAAAATATTTAATGCGACGTGTATAAAAGGCGACCATATTTTTCCGAGTATTCAGCATTCAGTAGAGTGTCTGATTCGTGAGTGTTAATTAATCTTTGACGTTGTTTCATTGAACAGATTACGTTCTGCGCTTTGTCCATAAATTATGACGGACATTATCAACACAAACAACACTCTGAATCCTCAACGTGTTGTTGTTTTCGATTGACTGAGCACCCACTTTGGACATAGCTTTCTCATTGACAAATGATCATGCAAAATGGCGAATACACTGCCTTCTGATATGTATAACTCTTCTGCTATCTCACGAAACTTTAACTTACGATCAGCCAAAACGAGTATGTGGATTTGTTTAGTGTTTTCCGGGACAACTGCCGATTTTGGGTGACCTGAGCGTTCAGCATCATTTGTGTCTGTACGACCGCGTTTAAATTTAGCATATAATTCTTAACCGTTGTTTCAGACGGAGCAAAGTCCGAATAACACTTATCAAGTCATTGCTTTGGTTGAACAGTATTATTTCCCATCAGAAGGCAATACCTTATCAACACACGAAATTCAGATGTTTTCATTGTTTTGAAGATTTGCAACAGTAGTTTCACTTAAATAACTGTAATTTATAAATAATCCGATTGGTCCCAAATTTTGTCACGTGCTGTTTGAAGGTTAGAACTTTGTAAAAATTATATGGATTTTTTTTATTAGTGAAGCTATCAATGTTACAGGCCTGGGAATTACTGAATGGTGTGTTACCCAGAATGGGGACCGCGTATGAAAACCAAGTGCCCCCAGCTTGGATGTGATACGGTAATAATAATGACTCTGAATTGTTAAGTGAATGCACTGAATTTAACTGAAACTTGAACACGGTCCTCCAATTTTACATTCCGAGATGATATCCATTGCACCACAAATAACACGAAACTTATAACGCTGATTCTTTTATTTCTGGTACCGGCGACTCAACCTTTCTTCGTCTTCTTCGTCTATGTGCCTTGTCCTTTCAGGACGTAAGCGATCATGACTTTCCACGTCTCCCTATCCCTGGTGGCTCTTCTCACGCTTTCTCCTGTTACACCACACAACCCCCGTTCTGTCATCCAACTGCTCAAGCCCTTCAAATATGTTATCCGCTGCTTTCCCCTGTCTCTTTTTTCCTCTATGTGTCCTGTTAGTATCAGGTTCTCCAAGCCGTCCTTCCTCATTGCATGTCCCAGGAACTTTAGATGTCTTTTTCTGATGCTCAGTATTAATTTCCTTTTCGTTTCCATCCTTTCCAAAACCTCATCATTACTCACATGCTTGATCAATGATATCCGCAGCATCCTTCGGTAGAACCACATTTCAATTGCTTCAAATTTTTCCTTCATCTTCGATGACATTGTGCATTATTTACTGCTATATTGAAGAACTGGCATCACATAGCAATCCAGAACTCTCTTCTTTGATTCTAGTGAAATTTTCCTGTCTCTTAATACGAGGGTCATTCAATAAATAAGGTGAATTTTTCTAATACAGATAGAAGCTTAGTTTGTTTTTTTTCAACGTAGTCTCCCAGCAGTGTCACACATTTTTTCCATCTGTGCACAAGCTTCCGAATTCCCACAGCTTAAAAATCTTTGAACTGATGTCTCAGCCAATCGGTCACAGCACTTTTGACTTCATCGTCACTTTCAAACTTCTTCAAACAATTTGGCCCACGTGTAGACATTTTTGGGCTGAAACATGTGGCACCATACACAGTTGACATTCTCTGATGAATTTCAACTGGTTTGCACCATTCAGCAACAAAAAACTTGATAATTGACAGCTGTTCAATCCTGGAGCATGCTTCTTGGTCGGCCATCTTTGTTAATCTCCAAAACTCTCAAAGTTTGTTTTTTTAATCTGCAAAAAATTAAATCCGTATGAAAAAGAAGTAAAGGAATTAAAAAAAAAATGTAAGCTTCTATCTGTATTAAAAGTCCTTATACCGAAAATTCACCTTATATATTGAATACTTTACTCAGTTTCTTGAACGCGTTCTTTGCCATGCCAATACTTAAACTTCTTTAGCCAATTTAAAACAACAGACTAAACTAGAGTTGCGTATGAGGTGGAGATTAATCTCGACTACAAAAACAAACGGTTGATGTGAAAAACAATTGGGAGTAAGTGACTCCGTTGAAGGCTGCACTGATGGAGTAAATACTTCTCGATATGATTTGCTGCACAGCAACACCAGGGTACAGTCTGCAAATTTTATCATCCCCACCTCCCGACCTGAAGATATGATAATCACCTGAGATTGCTTTTATTTATTCAGATCGATGAGTCAGTCTAACCTGGGGATTCCCAATCCATTATGGTTAGCCATTACTTAATCACTGTCGAATGAGTTCGTATCCGCCATTATTACAAGTTTATAGACTTCAAGCCTTCACAAAACATTTTAATTAAGTTGTGACAGTAGTATATACTATATTATTTAATATACCGACTTATTACATAGGCTCGCAAGAAATAACACAATTGGGCTTATTCCAGAATAAAGTAAAGCATTCATGGGCATATTTTATGAAGGAATTAATCTGGGCTGATACAACGAAACAAACTGCTCATATTTAATTTATGCCATTATTAAAAGATGGTAAATTATAGCCAACACATTCGGATACTAACAGTAAAAGTGATTATAAACCGGTATAGGTGGCTATATATACATATATATATATATATATATATATATATATATATATATATATATATTCAAAATAATAACTAAATAAATTCTGCAAGTATCTAAGTTTTAAATTTATACTAAGATAAACTTTAAGAAAAACCATTAACAAACAGAACCTACTTCCGTTACAATCCGGCGCACTAAGGGTTGGATAAGAGGGGGGGGGGAAAGAAATCCGCGGAATAAAGACAAGACATACGATACTCCGCAGTAAAGAAAAAAAAAAAACCCAAACGGAACCAACCACAAAAAAAAAAGAAAAAGTGCTCGATACAAAATACAAACGAAATGCAAAATACACACGAAATGCAAAAGTAGAGCAAAGATACACACACACACACACACACACATATATATATATATATATATATATATATATATAATAACTACATAGACTCTGTAAGTATGCAGGCTGTAAATTTATACTAAAATAAACCTCCGAAAAAACCATTAACAAACAGAACCTAAATCCGTTACAATCCGGTGTACTAAGACGTCGGATAAATGGGGAGATAAAAAAAGAAACACGCGGAACAAGAACAAAACATTCAATACTCCGCAGTAAAGAAAAAACCCCAAAAGGAACCAAACACAAGAAAAAGTGCTCAATACAAAGTACGAAAGAAAAGATACAATATTATATATAAATTAACAAAGATTGACGAAACTTATTTCCGTAACATGATGAGTATCGTAAATAATTAGATCAGGCCGGTAGAAATAAATAGATAATACTGTTTGATTATAAACAGAATCTCTACTCAAATACGAGTATTGAACAAAAATAATGTTCAAACAAATAATTTCAAATTGTCGGTTGTTTATAACCAGTTTCGTTAATCTTCGTTTATTTCCGTAACATGATGATCATCGTAAATAATCAGGCCGGGAGAAATAATTTTATAATACTGTTTGATTATAAAGAGAATATCTGCTTAAATACGAGTATCGATCAAAAAAATGTTCAAACAAATCATTTCAAATTGTCGCTTGTTTACAACTAAGTTTCGTCAATCTTTGTTAATTTATATATATATATATATATATATATATATATATATATATATATATATATATATATTATTGTATATCTTTATATATAAACAGTCAATTGTTGATATCATCTGACGAGTGGAGCAAGCGATTGTTGGAGGGTGCGTATACGAAACTTTAGTGTTGGTATGCTGAAGTTAACATTAATCAGCTAAGTGAGAAATTTTATGTTTGTAATAATTCTCTCTTTTCTCTCTCTCTCTCTCTCTCTCTCTCTATATATATATATATATATATACACACACACACACATACACACACAGACACACACACACACATACACACACACACACACACACACACACACACATATATATATATATATATATATATATATATATATATATATGTGTGTGTATATATATACGCCTAGTGGTGACAATCTTTGTTATGCATGAAAGCAATCTTGAATGTTGAACGCAATGAAACACACTGTCAGTACTCGTTATTTATATGAGTGTACTCTTTTATATTAACATACGCTTTATACCTGATATTCATCACTTTACACTTAAATACAGCATACCTTAAAAACTATACTCTATCATATAACCTTCAACTCTTTATATATATATATATATAATGTTCTTAAAAGCTCGCCTGGTAAAATGTTCCTCAAACAAAAATAATTTTAAAAAGTCCAGTAATAATTATAGGAGTCTATATATGGTCCAGTATTAATCATATCATTTAAAAATAGTCCCTAATTATCTCAAAAAAATTCTAAAATATAGTCCGGTTTTATAGGATTTTAAAAATAGTCCCTTATTAATTAAAAGATTTAAAAAAAATAATCCGTTATTAATTAAAGGATTCTAAAAAATAGTCCGATATTAATTATAGGATTCTAAAAATAGTCCCTTATTAATTAAAAAAAGGTTTAGTATTATTTATAGGATTTTAAAAATTAATCTAGTCTTAATTATGGGTTTCTAAAAATAATCCGGTATTAATTATAAAATTCTGAAAAAATAGTCCCGTATTGATCAACGGATTCTAAAATAAACTGTCCGGTATTAATCATATGATTCTAAGAAATAGTCTGGTATTAATCATAGGTTTCTAAATATAGTCCGTTATTAATTATATGTTTCTAAATATCAGGTTTTAAGAAATTCAAGTTTATAAATGTTTTGTATTAATTGTAGGTTTTTATCTAAAACGCATTAATGGCTATCATCGCCAAAATGGGTCAGTAGTCATTAATGGGTTGACGACAAACACAAAAGAAAACTTGACTGACTCATTATCTAATAACAATTGAAACGTTTTAGGGCAGAGCGCAGGTGAGGTCTGTCCGAATGACAACAGAGATGGTAATTGATGTCAAGTGTTAAAGTGATAGTTGGAAATGAATGGAAGTTTTATGGTAAAGGTGACAACAACCAAAAAGAGAAGAGTCGTAACAAGTGAGGATTCAACAGGGGCAACGGTGTGTGTGTGTGTGTGTGTGTGTGAGAGAGAGAGAGAGAGAGAGAGAGAGAGAGAGAGAGAGAGATGAAAGAGTACTGGATAAAAAGAAAAATGGAAGAATCCAAATGCCAGAAAGAGGAAAAAGATGATGAGGCAGATATCAAAATAAAATAGATAAAAAAAAAAGCTCTTACGTTTAAATAAAAATATCAGTCCGTTAATTGCCATACGTGATACATCTTTTGGCCGATCATGTCTCTTTCGATCTATGACTTACTAGGCAGAAGATTTCCCCGCACTAGTTTGATATTTCTTTCTACGGTAGACTGGTTGCCAACCAAAGCTATAGAATCTAATGTCTTGCTTTGCAACCCATAGCTGGAAGAAGAAGAGATGGATTAATACCTTCCCCAAGGGTATTTGTGCGTAAGTGAATGATATGATTCCAACTCGAATTCGAACTCGACCCTCCCATTTCTCATTCCCCACCAACATTCATCACACAAAGCACCAAATAAAAATATAATTATTGTAAAAATACCAGACAATGTAATAGTTATATCAAATACTTGACTATATTTATGAAATAAGGTATTGCAATTATTTACACTATTTGTCTTGTTTGGACTCTTGTCCTCATTTCTACGTTTCGGCCGTTGTACGCTCCGGCCTTTTCCAGGTGATTTGAATTTCAAGGACACATTCAGTCAGTTAAGTGCCATACGTGATACACGTTTGGGCGATCATGTCTCAAAAGAGACATGATTGACTGGGCAGAAGATTATCCCGCAGTAGGTTGCCATTGCTTTCTGCGGTAGACTGGTTGCCGACCAAGGCTATAGAACCCAATCTGTCCTGTTATTTAACCCATAACTGGAAGGAAGAGACAGATTAATACCTTTCCCAAGGGTATTTGCGCGTAAGTGAATGCTATGAATTCGGCTGGAATTCGAACTCGGCTTACCCTGTAGATAAAAGCGTTGATTGAATCCGGTGACTTGACCCAAAGAGTTGTGAGCAGACTTTGAGATTTCACTCGCTCGATCAATAAAGTCGATTAAAAATTTAATTGGGCGATTAAAGTTTATTGCTTTCAACGAAATAATGGATTCAGTTTGGAATTCCAATCACCTGAAGAAGGCCGGTTGAAACGTCGTGAATATGGCAACGATATCGAGGAAAATAGTCCGATTAATATAAATAATTATATTGGGCTTTCAGAAAGTAATTGGGTATTTCAAAACTATAAATTACGAGTCAACTAACAGAGGTAGATCAAACATTGAATGGTAACAAACTGTGTAGAAATTACTTTACCATCACTTCTGTTAGGGTGTTCGGTAAGTGATTATTTATTTTACCGTTACGAATTTGTTTCAACCAACCGAGGCAGAACGAATGTTAAATGATAAAAATTTGCGTCTAGAATTAGTTCATTATCTCTTTTGGTCAGCAATGTAAGGTTTATAGTGCATGTTAGAATTAAATGAGGAACACATGCAAATCATTGGACACTTGATTAATCTGATCCAATCTTTTCTACCTAAACGCATAATGAAGGTCGCCTTGAATGGACATGCCTCCACATCCTACCACAGGAACACTGGTGTCTCCCCAGGGCTCTATCCTAGGCCCGACGCTCTTTGTGTAGTGGAAATTTCAAAACAATTACTATGAAAGTATTTCCGAAAAGGCATAGGGAAGCTACATTAAATTGGAAAAAAATGTCTGAAGCCGAAATGCCAGGTCAGGACCAATAATATTTCTGATTCTTGTTTGGATCTTAACAATAATCAAGAATATATATATATATATATAGCAGGAGAAGATATTTTTAATATATTTTCTAGTATCAGGAAACGCCGAACCAGGACTAATAATATTGCTTATTCTGTAATATATTACCTTGGACGTCAGATGTAATTGAGAGGTAAATCCGACCATGAGTGAGGTCAACAAAGGAAAAGTGTGGTTGACATATATATCCGGAGGTTGATGATATCAGCAAATGCAACAACAAAAGAAAAAACACTAACGACAACCAGCTCCATTAACAGACACATTTGGCCATAGATAGAAGTCAACTACGAACAAGGGTGGTTGACAAACATATCCGGTCGTATATGACGTCAAAAGAGCGTCAACCCAATAAAGGAAAAATGATCGGGAGTTTTAAAACTATATAAAGTCTAGAATTTTTGGCTGAAGGCAGGACTTCCGCTAGCTAACAACTCCCAAAAGCTCCTTCGTATGTGTGATTTCTTTCTGGTGGCAATCCTGCTTCACGCAAGCTTCGCCGATGAAAAATAAAAAGATGAGATTATATATATATATATATATATATATATATACGTGTTTCTTGGTTGTTTATCCAGATCAGTATGCAACAATTCTTCTTTGGAATTTATCAAGAATGTCTAAATATACATACCGAGAATAATTATTATCCAAACCAAGTCTGTAGTTAGCAGATAGATAGATAGATAGGAACAGGCTCAGATAGATAGATAGATAGATAGATAGATAGATAGATAGATAGATAGATAGATATGAACAGACTGAGATAGATAGATAGATAGATAGATAGATAGGAACAGACTGAAATAGATAGATAGATAGATAGATAGATAGATAGATAGATAGATAGATAGAATCTATATATATAAAAAGTAAGATATGTCTGTCTGTCTGTATGTATGTCTTTTATACAAATCCACAATTTTTATCCGATCCTTATCAAACTTCACACAAATATTCTTTAGACTTCCGGTCAAGTCATGGGCTACTTATTTTTCCGATTTCCCCCGATATATATATATATATATATATATATATATATATATATATATATAAAAGGCAAAATGTTTGTGTTTGTGTGTGTGTATGTGTGTATGTGTGTGTGTGTGTGTGTGTGTGCCTGTCTGTCTGTCTGTCTGTATGTATGTATGTATGTATGTATGTATGTATGTATGTCCTTTATACAAATCCACAATTTTTATCCGTTTCTCACCAAACTTCACACAAATATTCCTTAGGCTTCGGGTCAGGTCATAGGCTACTTATTTTTTCCGATTTTCCTCCGATGTCTACATATATAAAAGGCCACTTGTTTGTGTGTGTGTCTATCTGTCTGTCTGTATGTCCTTTATACAAATCCACAATTTTTATCCGATCCTCACCAAACTTCACACAAATATTTTTTAGACTTCCCGTCAGGTCATGGACGACTTATTTTTTCCGATTTCCCCCGATATCTATATATATATAAAAGGCAAAATGTTTGTATATATATATATATATATATATATATATATATGTGTGTGTGTGTGTGTGTGTGTGTGTGTGTGTGTCTGTCAGTTTGTCTGTCTGTATGTATGTATGTCCTTTATACAAATCCACAATTTTTATCCGTTTCCCACCAAACTTCACACAAATATTCTTTAGGCTTCCGGTCAGGTCATGGGTTACTTCTTTCTTCTGATGTTCCACCGATTTCTATATATATAAAAGGCCACTTGTTTGTCTGTGTGTGTCTGTCTGTCTGTCCGTTTGTCTGTCTGTCTTTTATACAAATCCATAATTTTCATCCGATGCTCAAGAAACGTTACACAAATATTCATTAGTCTTCTGGTTAGGGCATGGGCTACTTATTTTTTCCTATTTTCCCCCGATATCTATATATATAAATGGCAAGTTGTGTGTGTGTGTGTGTGTGTGTGTGTGTGTGTGTGTGTGTATTCTTTATACAAATCCATAATTTCTATCCGATTCTCACCAGACCTCACACAAATATTCTTTAGGCTCATGGGCTACTTATTTCTTCAGATTTTGTCCCGATATCTATAGATATATATAAAATGCAAATTATGTGTGTGTGTGTGTGTGTGTGTGTGTGCCCTTATATAAATGCACAACATTAATGAGGTTTTCACCAAACATCACACAAATATTCTTTAGGCTTCTGGTCAGGTCATGGGTTACTTAATTTTTCCGATTTTCCACCCGATATTGGAAATCCATACCCCGATATCCGATCAAATCTGATCAAGATCAGAATTTCAGCACTTTTATTGTGGTTCTTGCTGCAGAATTTGCTCTAACTTGGTAAAATTATAGTTTTTAGTCTCAAATATTTGTAGATTTTCTCAGATGAATCATTTTCCCCGATATCGGAAATCGATATCGCTGATATTCTATCGAATCTGATTCAAAACCGATGTTCAACCATCAATATGGCACATTTTCTCCAATTTTACTCCCGATGGGTACGATAAGTTACTTACTTCGGTTAGTTTATCCTTGGATGACTTATTTGAACCCGATATTGGAAATTGGGACTGATCAAAATCAGATTTTCAGCCCTTTTATTTTGCTTTTTGTTTCGGGTTTTGAACTAAGTAGGTATAATTGTATTTCTTAGTCTCAGAAATGATACCATTTACACAGAGGACTTATTTAGCCTTCAAAATTCAGTTTGCGATGGAAAACGTATTTGACATCGATACCGGAAATCAAAATTTGATTCACATCCATTCATTTTTCTTTCAATATACGGTTTCGCTTTGACTGAAAACAGCTATTGCTTTTTACTCTATTTAACTTAAATTCCCCCTTAACTTTTAAGGTTTTCGATGTCAAGGTTTGTCACGCATTTATTTTACAAATTGAAATTTGCACATACGGTGCTAGGCGAAACTGTGTTCACACATTAACTAGCTTCACGCGTTCTAATCGAATGACCGATTGGCCACGCCAGTTGAATTATGCTTGACTAAACTGATCTATTCAAATTAGATCCGTCCGATTAAGCATCTCCCTTATATTCACTTTTAACATTTTTGGAACCCTAGTCCTACACTTCTACGACTGGTATCTCGCTCTACGTGTCTCAAAATCCGGTCTACAACTTGCAAGGTTGCTCATACGCACATATTGCTCTTCTGATTTCATTGTTACACAAACATCTCTGTGAGTTCGTTCCTTTTTAAATCCATGCCATCCCCTCCTCCAAAAAAAGATGTTTTATTGGGCGCCGAAGCGTTCTGGCAACTGCAAAGAAGGCTACTAGGGCCAGCGAAAGCTCCTCTGTTAGTGCTGTGTGATTGTCGCAAAACGCACTGCGTTCAGCAGAAGGTAGGGCAACTGAAACTTATGATAGGCATTCCATTAAGTTATCCAGTGATTGTTTCCGTAAAAAAACTTAGGCACTCCAGGTTTGATGAGTCCATACGGACTGAGCTTAACGCACAAGCTACTGTATTTACTAGCCTTCCCACGCAAGGCCGGATGTGACACATGGTCATTTTAATGTGGGTATTCCCGGCCATATAGCCGGGCCAAAAATATGTCTATTTTTACCGAGTCGTGATTCTACCCTTCGGCGGAACCACGACTGGGTTTGTGCCCTCTGCTCGGAAGCAGAGAGCGCCCCCTGCCCGAAGAACTGACAGTGTAAAGGCAGTTACAGCGAGGCAACTACTGCTACTGCTGATCGAGCCGCTTTAAGAGCTTCTGAAAGTACAGAGCAGCGACAGTTTCGGCGCTTAACGGACGCCGCTGCTAAGAAACGTTCACGGGCGGCTGAAAGTACAGAACAGCGGAGGGATCGCATATCAAGCAACCGTGGCTCTATTTCAGCCACGCGGGCTGCCAAAAGTACAGGACAACGGTCCGCTAGGCTTGCGAGGGTCGCCTCCTCCGTTGTAACTGACAGAGCATCACATACTTCACAGCAACGGAATGCTATGCTTGAAAACAATAACCGATGTCGTGAAGCTAACCGAGGGATAACCAGTCTCAATAAACCATTTTGGAACGACGCGTTTTCCGTTAACTACGCTTGACGTCCTGACATGCAAATTGGCAGAGTGAGCAAAGCTTGCAGAGGTTGTCAGTGTCGGGAAAGCACCTTACAAAACCATGCTTCTTTCACGGTCAAGTTTATGTTAGCTGCTCACGTGTGCGGAGTAAGAGCGATGTTTTTGCCCTAGCACCGCGATGTAAAATGAAAAATGTAGTTTACACTGAAGTTCTGTAAGGTTACCAACCATTGGAGCGGCTTTCCGGCAACCGGAGGCCTCCAGTCCTCTGTGGGCATCTCACGGCAAGCTTAGAGATCCGCATTAGGAAAAACCACTATATATGAAGCAATGCTTTTTACCCACAGTCCACAAAGACAAAGTTTTGGGACAGTGCCCTCTAAATAATAGTTTCCCCTAATTGACGTGACCTAGGTAACCAAGGTGACCAAAATTGAATTTATGATACGTGCTGCGTAAAATTTTAAGTACGTTTTCAAAACCTTAAGATATTTAGACACATATAAGCCCTCGGTCTGCATGGGGCTGATTTATTAATGGTCTAAGGACGGTTCCTTACGGATGTACGTTGTGGTACAGTGGATATAGGCTCGGAACGAGAAGCTGGGGAGCCGAGTTCGAATTCCAGTTGAATCCATTTTATTCACTTACGCGCAAATACCCTTGGGAAAGGTATTAATCCGTCTCTTCCTTCCAGTTATGGATTAAATAGCAGGACAGATTGGGTTCTATAGCCTTGGTCGGCAACCAGTCTACCGCAGAAAGCAATGGCAACCTACTGCGGGATAATCTTCTGCCCAGTCAGTCATGTCTCTTTCGAGACATGATCGCCCAAGCGTGTATCACGAATGGCACTTAACTGACTGACAGAATATAATAGTTGGAATCATGATTAAGGCTTCAACTGGACATAAATTGGGGGATTGGTTTTTTATTGTTATGAAGTAATACACTGATCCCTCACTAATTACTACATAATAATATAATACACTCTTCTCCCTCTAGCTATGAGTCAAATAACAGGAGAGATTGGGTTCTATAGCCTTGGTTGGCAACCAGTCTACCGCAGAAAGCAATGGCAACCTACTGCGGGATAATCTTCTGCCCAGTCAGTCATGTCTCTTTCGAGACATGATCGCCCAAGCGTGTATCACGTATGGCACTTACCTGACTGAAGGACGGTTCAAATTACTAACCCTGCCGATTTTCCTTTCCCTACGGATCAGGCGAATTGTCTGATAGATATCAATACCCCACATTGCGGAGGTTAGATCCAAAAATGCCATGTCTTAGCAACGAGATGCAATTGGGGAAAGACAGGGATTCGTTGAAGTTGTCGCATCAGTCGAACGCGTCCACGCAACTCAGACCAGCAAGCATGGCACAGTGAAAGAAAGTGTGAAGTAAAACTAGCGTTCAGTGAAAGCTGTACGGACAAAACATCGTTGAAAGAAGGTGCTCACTCCAACAACAGGAGCTACTAGTATAGCATTAAAGTGAGTAATCCCCACTGCCAGCTGCAGCCTGGCACAGTGTAAGTAATCCACGAGTGCACTTCCTCTCACTTGTCTGCATCTGACTGATTGTGGTAGCGGCAGCGCCATCTTTTGGGCAAATGACGCGTCCTTTCTTTTTGTATTGCAAGCTGGTTGTGTAGTTGGAGAAGTGCTACGGGTTCGAGATCAACCTTTCAACAACCTACGTTTTTCGTGCCAACGTCCAAACTATCTGAGTTCCAGGAACATAAATTAGTTTTAAAGCCAGGCTATACTGCTAGTAGAACATGAACAGAATGAGATAGATAGATAGATAGATAGATAGATAGATAGATAGATAGATAGATAGATAGATATAAAAAGATTGATAGATAGATAGATAGATAGATAGATAGATAGATAGATAGATATAAAAAGATTAGAGATAGATAGATAGATAGATAGATAGATAGATAGATAGATAGATTGAGATAGATAGATAGATAGATAGATAGATAGATAGATAGATATAAAAAGATTGAGATAGATAGATTGACATAGATAGATAGATAGATAGATATAAAAAGATTGAGATAGATAGATTGACATAGATAGATAGATAGATAGATAGATAGAAAGATATAAAAAGATTGAATAGATAGATAGATATAAAAAGAAAAATTGAATAGATAGATAGATAGATAGATAGATAGATAGATAGATAGATAGATAGATATAAAAAGATTGACATAGATAGATAGATAGATAGATAGAATATGATTGAGATAGATAGATAGATAGATAGATAGATAGATAGATAGATAGATAGATAGAAAAAAATTGTGATAGATAGACATCAATAAACAAAAAAGAAATTATACTTAACTATAGATTTTAAAATCAATACAATCGTTTGTAGCTTTTTTAACATAATGTTTTTCTTTTGTTTTAGATTTTAAAAATTTTGTGGGGATAATAAATATTGTAACTGATGCATGTTCTACTAATTAACCCATAGCTAGAGGAAGAATATCCGGATTTATACCTTTCTCAATTTTATTAAGACTTAAGCGAGTATAATGAACCCAACTGTAATTGAATCTCTGCTCTCCATTACACCACCCACACATCCAAGCATACAGATGATATTCTAAAGCTTTCACCCAAGCTTTCACCCATCTAGCTACCGAGCAAGTTCGACGTTGCTTAACTTTGGTGGTCATACAAGTACTGGTGTTTCAACGTGACATGATCGTAAGACCGGAAAATGACAAAGAGGAAAATGAATGAATTGAAAATGTGACATGTTATTTCAAAAGCTGGAAATACGTTCATCACCTCTGGAAATTGCAGTTAACGCTGGAAATTGACAGAAAGTAAAATAAATTGACAGAAAACACTGCATACTATTTTGACAATGAACAGTAATATCCTTTCCCTTCCAGCTTCCCTCATTACGTCTTGGTGGCTTTACCACCTTGCTTGGGGGTAAATTGATAAAATCACAATTAAAATTAACAAAGCAAACTAAAGTGATGAAATATGCCCAGCGTGGTAAATTATAATTATTCAGTCAGTTGCCGTACGTGATAAACGCTTGGACGATCATGTCTTGAAAGAGACATGATTGTCTAAGCAGAATATTTTCTGCAGTAGGATCCATTTCTTTCTGTGGTTGATCGATTGCCAGCCAAGGGTATTTGCGCATAAGTGAATTCAGTTGATATTCGTTGCATTCACTTATACACAAATATCTTTGGGAAAGCTATTAATCCGTCTCTTCCCTCTAGTTATGGGTTAAATAACAGGACAGATTGGGTTCTACAGCCTTGGCTGGCAACCAGTCTACCGCAGAAAGTAATTGCAACCTACTGCAGGAAAAAATATTCTGCCCATTCAGTCATATCTCTTTCGAGACATGATCACCCAAGCATGTATCACGTATGGCACTTAACTGGTTGAGACTTTAGCTGGTGAGAGAAGAGAGGAATTAATACCTTTTTCCAAGGATATTTGTGAGTAAGTGAATGAAACGAATTCGCCTGGAATTCGAAATCGGCTCTCCGATTTCGCATTCGGAGCCGATATCCACTGCATAACAACGTGTGAAAGGGAAATGTGGAAGAAAATTATAGAAAGAAGAAATGATTATAGAAAAAAAAAAAGAAAGTTAATTATAGAAACGCAGGAGAATGATAGAAAGGTGATAAAAGTTACCAAAAGAGCAACGAGAACTGTGGTGGGGTTGGAAATGGGTGGAGATGTCTGCAAATAGGAGAAAGTGTAAACGACTTACTTGCAGCTCGGGTGACAGCGGTTACCGTGAGGCAAAGATGTTTGATGGCAGAACCACTTATCCACCTCGACTCTTCATTGTTGGACGAAGTGAAGAGAAATAGACGTTTGGCCTTGTACTGGCCTAGCGGGTACTGACCACCGCTAATGAGCTGTACCGATTCGGTCCGGTGTGGTCAAACAGTTAATCACACGGCCGCCGGTTCGCTGGTCATGCATTGTCCCAGGTTTCATTGTGGGCTACCAATCGACTCTTTCAAGGGTCCAGTGTAAATAGAAGTAGTCACAACCAGCGGTCACGATATGTGGATTTGACTGGAAGGGTGAAAATTAGAACGACCAACGAAACGATACGGAAAGGGACATTGAAATCTATCGCCAAATATATTCGTGTGTTAACCTGAATAAGACCTAACATACCTATATAGATGATATATAGAAAATATACTTGATCACAACATTATGTAAATAGGTAAACTAGATACCTGCTCTAGAGAGATGATTTCGACGTCACCCATATGATTCGTCTCTGATCAGTCTACTTATTTCTTGTACTTTTTTAAATATATACTAATACAAGGCTCAAGAGCGTCTCAAGGTAGAGAGATACTGCGTTTTATGAGCGTAAGAAAATGCAAGAAGTGAAATTCATGGGGCTATGCAGAAAAGATGACGGTTAACCTTCGCCTTGAAGTGGTCAAGGTTGAAGTCATTGCTTTATATCATATTGAATAATTCGTTTTTTACGGTTTATCAACACTTTGAATTTTTTTTTAAATCCAAAAAAATATTTCTTTAGATATTAAAATTAGGTATTAGGTATTTGCATGTCCCAGGAACTTTAGCTGTTTTTCCTGACGCTCAGTATTAATTTCCTTTTCGTTTCCATCCTTTCCAAAGCCTCATCATTGCTCACATGCTAGGTTCATGATATCCGCAGCATCCTTCTGTAGAACCACATTTCAGTTACTCCAAGTTCTTCCTTCATCTTTGATGATATTGTCCAGCATTCGCTGCCATATTGAAGAATTCTTATCCAGTACTCTTTTCTTTGTTTCTAGCGATATTTTCCTATCTCTTAATACTTTACTCAGCTTCTGGAACGCGTCTTTCATCATGCCATTTCGTCTTCGAATCTCTGTGTCGCACTTTCCGTCTTCTGTTAGAACACTTCCAAGGTATTTAAATTTTTGTACCTGCTTGATTTTAATATCCCCCACCAGTATTTGATGTTTTGGGCTGCTCTTTTTGCTGATGACTATGCACTCGGTTTTCTTGCAGTTTATTTGTAGTTCTTTCTTGTCACTCGCTTTAGTTAACTTCTCTAGGAGGTTTTGTAGTTTCCTTTCCGTGTCTGCTACCAACACTGTATCATCCTCCTTACTATTTGAATTACAAAGGAAACGGAGATTATTCATCCACGTGTGTATAGCATGGCGGAACCCAGTTTTAAATGTTGGGACTGGTGAGACTAAGGAATGCGGCTCATCCCGACAGAGCCGAGAGAGCCTCGCAAGGTTTCGTCTGTGGGGAAAATTTTTTTTTTTTTTTTAATCATATCACCCCAAGCAAGGCGGTAATGCCACTGAAGCGCAGGGGGCTACGTAAGAATGAAAAGATTGGAAAAGAGAAAGCCGGGAACCACATCCTAAACAGGGAACAAGGGATGAGACTCTACACCTGTTCAATAGACGTGGGTGGAGTGTGAACCGGGCGATAGTTGTATGGCAGAAAATAATCCATCCCCAACAAAGCTGTGCCAGCCTAAATTATTATAGCATTCGCAAAAAACAATAAAACACACACACACACACACACACACACACACACACACACACATATATATATATATATATATATATATATATATTGTAACAAAGTTGTGGAACTCGTAGGTTTTTAACCTGCTGTTCATGCATGTACTTTTATAGAGAGTGCTCGATACGAACGTAGAGCGTTATATTGAACGTTATATTGAACGTGATATTGAACGTTATATTGGAGATAATTTTCATTCCAATTTTTCAACCGAAGTGAGGTAACCAAAATAAAAGGTTAGCTTCGAAACGCGAAAATTTTTGTGTAGTGATACTATGAATTTATAAACCATTGTAACAACTATATATATATATATATATATATATATTGTAAACTCTTCCATCGAATGGAATTCAGTCACTGAAGATTCATCAGTTCAATTTAAAATTGAGAACATAAGTTGTTTATTTATATTGATCAACCCACATGTTTCAAAGGTGATATCCACGAAGGTTCAAAACATCCGTCATCAGGTTCGAATTTAGGTTTTATCATCTTCCCAATAAAGGGAACCTTGTCTACCATGTTATTTAAACTCTAAAAACGGTACCCACAAGATGATGGGTTCATGCCTTTCTAAACGCGATAGCACGAAGCAAAGGAAACACTATCGACCAAAATTTGAATGTATTTTTTATGTGTATTTAAAATACGCAACACCTATCTAAAAATTGTCTAAATCTAATATCAATCTAGAAATCGATAAATTTGCCTGTTCATGATAAAACCTATACATTTTACAACATAATCACAATCTTTTTGCACTTAAGTGAATCAGTTTTGTATTAAACTAACATTACAGTTAATATTCTATATCAGGATTGTGTATGTGTCCTCATTAAACCTTCGTAATCCACACATTAGGGTGTAAGCCTCTTTTTATGCCAAAGATATTAATATCATACACATTTGATTTAATTTCAAACACATTGTATCCAAAACACCTTAATTCTATTTAAACTAGCAGTATAGTCCGGCGTTGCTCGAGTGTAATGAAAGCTTTAAAACTAACCCACGGTCCTGGTGTTCAAATTCTTTGAACGTTGGCACGAAAGACTAAAAAGCAATAGTTGTTTCCAGTTAAAGCGAAACCGTAGACTGAAAGAAAAATGAATGGATGTAAGTCAAATTTTGATTTCCTGGTATCGATATCAAATAAGTTTTTTTCGTCGTAAACTGAATTTTGAAGGTTAAATAAGTCCTCTGAGTAAATGTTATAATGACTGAGACTAAGAACTACAATTATACATACTTAGCGCAAAACCCGAAGCAAAAACTAAAATAAAAAAACTGAAAAAAATACAGACATACAGGCAGATAAACAAACACACACACAAACATCTTGCCTTTTTATATATATATATATTATCGATTTTCTGCACTATTGTAAGAACTGTAACCTTAAAACATCTAGATATCGTTTCTTATGTTTTTTGTCTATGAGTGTATCAAATTTGATTAAAATCGGACCACTCCTTCTATAACCCGTTTTTATCGATTATCGGTTTTCGATATTTATCGGGGGTACCTCGACACAAAACCTAGCTAATAACACTCGCAGACGCTTATAGTACAACTGTGTATTTTTTCAAGAAAATCGGTTCAGCCGTTTCGACCGTTAGGCAACGGACACACACACACACACACACAGACACACAGATACACAAACACACACAGAGAGACAAAGTTCCATTTATAAATAAGTTTAGATTAAAAATTCACAACTCATCGACTGAATTTCTCACCGATTTGTAGAATTCAGCATCCGGTGTACAAACCTCATGACTGAGGCTAAATAAGCAATTCATATCAATTACAATATGTACCAAAATACATATGAAACAAATGTAAGTTAAATGTATTTAAATACGACACACTTGTGCAAATTAATTGAAATAAAACGAATCACGTCTTCCTAAAATCTTTCACACTTTCAATGGTCACATATACGTCGTCTCTTGACGTTTTCCTCTTCCGACCGCATTTTTTATTACATTATTAGACTGATGGATCCAGTTTGTTTCTTCAGCTTGATGACACGACTGACAGTTGTGGAGGTGACACCAACAATATCCGCGATCTCCGTTAAAATTCTGATAAGTTTCCTTGGAGTAACGGCTATCGCAGGCAATTGCTCTAAACAACTAATCGACAGTCGAGACAATACTGTCAATGAGTATTTATGTAAAGTAGTGTTTATTACGTATATCACTAAAACGGAATGACAGACAATGGTAATGTTATGAAGACATCCGAGATTTACCCTAAGCCTCACTAGAGCGGGTTATGACACAAGGCCAGTTTTGAAAGTGGGTAACCCGAGCGCGTACACTCAGGCCGCTGGTCAAAGCTTACCCAGCCCCCATGGTAACTGTGTACAAAGCTGTTCATTGCTTCCAGGCAGGCGAGCATAAAGCGAGTGCCTGAGAACAGATACTACACTTGATATTTACTCTGCACCCCCACTGGAGGTAGTTGTGACACAAGGACATTTTTTAAAAGGTGGAATCTGAGTACGTTCGCTCAGGCCATTGGTCAAAGATTACCAAGCCCCCGCTTATGCGGTAACTAGGTACAAATCAAAGCTGGTCATTGCTTGTCAAAAGCTAGTCTTAGCCGGTCATTACTTCCTGAGAACAGATACTACACTTGATATTTACCCTACTCCCCCACTGGAGCAAGTTCTGACATAGGTCAGTTTTTAACGTAGGGAACCTGAGCGCGTATGCTCAGGCCATTGACCAAATATTACCCAGACCCCGCTTATGCGGTAACTGGTTAAAAAGCTGGACTTAGCTGGTCTTTGCTTGTCAAAAACTTGTTTTAGCTGGTCATTGCTTCCAAACCTGTCCACCCGCCACCAAGTGACGCGTGCTGGAGGCAGTCGACAAACAAGCAGTGAATATCTGAGAACAGATACTTCACTTTGATCCCAGATTTACCCTTGTCCTCCACTGAAGCGAGTTGTGACACAAGGTCAATTTTTAATGTGGAGAACCTGAGCGAGTACGCTCAGGTCACTGGTCAAAGATAACCCCGCCCCCACTTACGAGGTAACTGGGTACAAAGCTGGTTTTAGTTGGTCATTGATTGTCAAAGCTGGTCAAAAGCTAGACTTAGCTGGTCATTGCTTCACTGCAGGCGAGCAGGATGTGAGCATCTGAGAACAGATACTACACTTAATATTTACCCTACTCCCCCACTGGAGCGAGGTGTGACACAAGGTCAGTTTTTAACGTGGGGAACCTGAGCGCTCAGGTCATTTGTCAAAGATTACCCAGCCCCCGCTTATGCGGTAACTGGGTACAAAGCCGGTCTTAGTTGGTCAAAAGCTAGTCTTAGCTTGTCATTGCTTCTAGGCCGGCAAGCAGGAAGTGAATACCTGAGAACAGATACTACATTTTGATCCTGCCCACCAGCTCAAGAAAGCAATATTATGAAAGAATCATTATGAGGGAAAATTCGACTTTCATTGACCGAGCAGTCAATGCTACTCAAAATACACTTTTCATCAAACCCTTGTCATCTGGCTAGGTTCAAAATATAGTTTCACGGCGAAAAAAAGAAAAAAAAAACACGTTTCGTCTTTCAATTGTGTTTCTGTCTTTAGACAGAGGGCAAATCAGTCATATTTTTGTTTTCGGTCAGAGCCCAACTGAAAATATTATTGAGATATGCCTGCACTCAGGGAACAGCTGCCTACGGCAGTATCTCCGTCGTTAAAAAGTTGTGGGTTAGCAATATCGATGTCAGTTGCGGGGGCTGGGTTATTTCTGGACGTGGCCTGGGTGTACGCGCACGGCTCCCCACTTTAAATTGACCCTGTCTCACCTCCTGCCAGCGTGAGAAGGCAAGTAAATACTGAATGTAGAATCGTACCTGTCTCTACCCTCGTTCGTTCGCCCGACCATTACTTCCACTCAATTCCTCATAAATAATGGACTGTTCCACGTTTTGGGCATATTCAATCATTATCTTTGGCACCTGGACGTAGTGTAATGGTTAGCAAGCTGCTCTATTACAACTGAGTAATGAGGTTGATCCTCAGTGGGTTCTCCATGATTTCGTCCATGGATTCTCAGCATCCTTTTTTAGAATTTTGGTTGCTTCCAGTCTTTCTTTCATTTTTGATAAGATTGTCCAGCATTCGCTGCCATATTGAAGCACAGCAATCACATCACAGTCCAGTACTCCTTTTTTGTTTTCGTTCCTAGCAAAATTTTCCTGTCTCTTAACACTCTACTCAGCTTCTGGAATGCATACTTGGCCATGACAATACGCCTTCGGATCTCAGTATCGCACTTTTCGTCCTCTGTTAGGACACATCCCAGGTATTTAAATTTCTTTACCTGCTTGATTTTAGTATTCCCGACTTGTAGTTGGCATTTTGAGTTCCTCTTTTTACTTATTCCCATGCATTTAGTTTTTTATGGCTTATTCGTCGTTTATTTCAAATTTCTTTAACTACTTCCTGGAAGAGGTCTTGTAGTTTCCTTTCCGTGTTTGCTCTCGGGACTGTATCATATGATACTTCAGTGTCCTCAGGCACAACCCCACATATTGACCAAAGTTACCATTATATATATATATATATATATATATATATATATATATATATATATATATATATGAAGTGACAATCTTGTAGCTCTTAAACCCCTTTCTCTTATTACTCTATCCGAACCCTGCTCTGCCATCCACGAACTCAAGCCCATAAATCTAGAATATAAATGTATAGAAACTAGCACGGCCACAAAGTGATGGATCAGTTTATGTATTGATTATAATATAAAATTGATCCCCCACTTTATATTTTCCCGGAATATTAAAATAAGCTGTCTGTGTCTAGGGAAGCTGCCTTTCTTCAATGTGCCGTGTCTCTTCAGGGCGAATATGATTCATGGCCTTCCACATCTCCCTATCCCTATGGACCAAAGTTACCCTTATATATATATTCACCGGATATAACATACTTTCGCCCACATCTAACGTAAATTTAGAAAATTTGATTAGATTGTACAGCATTCGCTGTCATATTGAAGGACAAACATCGCATATTGAAGGACAGACATCACATCACATTCCAGTACTCTTTTCTTTGTTCCCAGATAAATTTTCCTGCTCCTTGATACTCGACTTAGATTCTGGAATGCATCCTTTGTCATGCTAATACGCCTTCGTATCTTAATGTCGCACTTTCCGTTCTCTGTTAGGACATTTCCCAGGTCTTTAAATGTCTGTATCTTCTTGATTTTAGTATCTCCGACTTATAGTTAGCATTCTGGGCCCCTCTTTTTAATGATCACCATACACTTAGTTTTCTTTTCGTTTCTTTTCATTTTCTTTAACTATTTCCTCTAAGAGGTTTTGTCGCTTCATTTCCGTGTCTGCCTTCCACATCTTCCTGTCTCTTGGAGCTTTTAACGCCCCTTTCCTGTTATCCAACTCAAACCACGCTTCACCATCATCTTCTGAAGTCCATTAAATATGTCACGCGATGCTTTTCCTTGTCTTTCCTTTCCTCAATTCGTCTCGTGATCATCAGATTCTCCAAGACCTCTCACTTTGCTATATGTTCCAGAAACTGTCGCTGTTTTTTCCTGGTGTTGACTATCAGTTTCTTATTCGTGACTGTCGTCTCCAAAACCGCGTCGTTGCTCACATGTACTGTCCATGCAATCCTCAGCAAAACCACAGTTATGTTACTTCGAGTCTCTTTTTCATCTTTGATTAGATTGTACAGCACTCGCTGTACTACAAGACCTCTTCCAGTTGAAGTAGTTGAAGAACAGACATCGCATATTAAAGGAAAGACAACACAATATTTCCAGTCCTCTCTTCTTAGTTCACAGCGAAATGTCCCTGCTCCTTAATATTCAGATTCTAGAATGCATCCTTGGCCTAACCAATACGGATTTTAATGTCGCACATTCTGCCCTCTGTTAGGACACTTCCCGGGTAATTAAATTTCTGTACCTTGATTTTATTATCCCAGACGTTTCGGTATTTTAGGCCACTTTTTTTTTATTGATTACTATGTATTAAGTTTACTTGTAATTTATATATCGTTCTTTCTTTCAACGTTCTGTCACTACTTCCTGTAGGAGTTCTTGTAGTTTACTTTTCGTGTCTGCTATCAACACTGTACGTGATACACGTTTCGGCGATCATGTCTCAAAAGAGACATGACTGACTGGGCAGAAGATTATCCCGCAGTAGCTTGCCATTACTTTCTGCAGTAGACTGGTTTCCGACCAAGACTATAGAACCTAATCTGTCCTTTTATTTGACTCATAGCGAAATGGAAAGGAGATGTATTATATTATGACGTAGTAATTAGTGGGGGATCAGTTTATTACTTCGTAAAAATAGAAAACCGATCCCCCACTTTAGGACCAGTAGAAGCCTTAATCATAAGTCCAACTATTATATTGTTAGTCAGTTAAGTGCTATACGTGATACACGCTTTGGGCGATCATGTCTCCTTTGAGACGTGGCTGACTTTGCTGCTATTTGTACGACGTTTCGGCCGTTGTACGCTCCGGCCTTCTTCAGGTGCTAGGTGCTTCTAGTTTTGTATTCAGAAATGTGTTATGGTAATAATGTTCTCTTCAAAAACTTATTGTAGGTAATATTTTTTGTTCAAAAATGTATATTTTTCTAAAAACGTTTATTTTTATGTATATATTACTATAAAAGTATATTTTTATACTTTCATGGTGTTTTGACCCCATTTTGGGTATTAACTATTTGCCCATAGCTGGGATCGTAACAGGTTCTACCATTCCGGGTCAGGGTGGACCTAGGAAGAAAAGCAATTAAGAGGTGCTTCCATGCTCTTTACGACCTCCCAATCAGAGACCTTGCTGCTAGATTCGAATTAAGGATGAAAACTCATTAGAACAATCACCATGAAAATAGTTGTAGAAAAGACAGGGATGCCACAAAACTGAGTGAAGTCGAGATGCCAGGTCAAGTTCTATTGCATCACGGATTATTCTTTGAGTTTGTTTTTTAATAATATATAGTAGGAGCAGCGGACCAAATGTATTTAATTCTGTATTCAATACATAGACGAAGGTTTAAATTTAAATCCCTATAAAGTGTGTTAACAGAAGACTTAAAGTGCGACACAGAGATTCGAAGGCGAATTGGCGTGGTGAAGGACGCGTTCCAGAACCTAAGTAAAGTACTAAGACACAGGAAACTTTCACTAGAAACAAAGAAGAGAGTACTAGAATGCTATGTGATATCAGTTCTTCAATACGGCAGTGAATGTCGGACAGCATCATCGAAGATGAAGGAAAAACTTGAAGCAGTGAAAATGTGGTTCTACAGAAGGATGCTGAGGATATCATGAACCGAGCATTTGAGCAACGATGAGGTGTTGGAAAGAATGACAACGCAAAGAAAATTAATACTGAGCATCAGCAAGAGACAACTGAAGTTCCTGGGACATGCAATGAGGAAAGAGGGCTTGGAGAATCTGATACTGACAGGTCAAATGGAAAGGAAAAGAGACTGAAGAAAGCAGCGGATAACATATTTGAAGGGCCTGAGCAGATGAGTGAATTGAATACTGCGGTCACATCTGGTCGGGTGCTCTTGCTATTTAACTCAGACTTCTTGACAGAATCTAAAAGAGAATCTGCAATATAACTGACCCCGACCTGGTAGCTCAGCTCCAGTCACTTTCTCACCGACGTAATGTGGCTTCCTTCTGTCTCTTCTATAAATACTTTCATGGCTCGGCTTCGATTAGCTTATCTCCCTGCTAACCATTATACCACATCGAAATGTTCAATGCATTACTAAGCTTAGCTTAGATGTGGCACATGGCCGAAACTGGGGAGACCTTAATGAGGATGGATCTTAATATTCAGTTGTAATGAGACAAGCTTGCTAACAATTGCACCGAGCCGAAATGCGCAAAGATTTTCTTTTATATTTAATGAAATTGACCAGAATTTTCTGCCATATTGAAAGACAGAAATCACAGTTCAGTACATTCTTTATTTCCAGTTAAATCTTCATCTCTCTCTCTCTCAATACTCTATTTGGCGTAGCGAATGACGTGTTCCAGAAGCTGAGTAAAGTATTAAGAGACAGGAAAATTTCACTAGAAACAAAGAACAGAGTACTAGATTGTTATGTGGTGTCAGTTTTTCAATATGGCAGTGAATGCTGGACAATATCATCAAAGTTGAAGTAAAAACTTGAAGCAATTGAAATGTGGTTCTACAGAAGGATGCTGTGGATATCATGGATCGATCATGTGAGCAATGATGAGGTTTTGAAAATGATGGAAACGAAAAGGAAATTAATATTGAGCATCAGGAAGAAATAGCTAAAGTTCCTGGGACAGGCAATGAGGAAGGATGGTTTGGAGAACCTGATACTAACAGGCCAGACAGAGAGAAAAAGAGACAGAGGAAATCAGCGGACAACATATTTGAAGGACCTGAGCAGGTGGATGACAGAACGGGGTTGTCCAGATATTATAGGAGAAAACGTGCTAAGATAGGGAGACCTGAAATGCCATGATCGCCTACGTCTTGAAAGCACAAGGCACATAGAAAAAGTGATATAAGAAAAAGCTAGAGAAGAAATAATTAGATAAATTATCCAGTTTATACTTAGCAAAATTCTTCTTCTTCTTTGTCTCATGTCCTTTAGTAAGCGATCATGGCCCTCCACACCTCCATGTCTCTTGTAGCTCTTAATTAATCTTCTCCTGTTATACCGCTAAAACCCGTTATCCATCTGCTGGAGTCCATCAAATATGTCACGTATTGCTTTCCCTTGTCTTTCTTTCTCTTTATCCGTTGCGTGTGCATCAGATTCTCCAACCGTCCTTCCTCACTACATGTCCCAATCACTTCAGCGGACTTTTCCTGATGTTAAGTATCACTTTCCTTTTCGGGCCCGTCTTTTCTAAAACCTCGTCGTTGTTCACATGTTCTGTCCATCCTATCCTCAGCATCCTTCTGTAGAACTACATTTTGGTTGCTTGAAGACTTTCTTTCATCTTTGATGAGATTTTTCAGCATTTGCTGCCATATTGAAGATCAGACAGTCCAGTACTCTATTCTTTGTTTCTAGCGAAATCTTCCTTTCTCTCAATGCTCTATTCAGCTTCTGAAAAGCATCCTTGGCCATATCAATACGCTGATTACTATGTCGCCCGGTTCACACTCCATCCACGTCTATTGAACAGGTGAAGAGGCTCATCCCTGGTTTCCTGTTTAGGATGTGGTTTCCGGTTTTCTCTTTTCCAATATTTTCACTTTTCACTCTTTTTCTTTTTTTTTTTTTTAATTGGAGTAGATAGACTAAACTACTGCCCGGTTCACACTCCACCCACGTCTATTGAACAGGTGAAAAGGCTCATCCCTTGTTCCTGTTTAGGATGTGGTTTCCGGTTTTTCTCTTTTCCAATCTTTTCACTCTTTTTTTATTTTATTTTATTTTATTTTTTTCAAATGAAGTAGATAGACTAAACTATCGCCCGGTTCACACTCCACCCACGTCTATTGAACAGGTGAAGAGGCTCATCCCTTGTTTCCTGTTTAGGATGTGGTTTGCGGTTTTCTCTTTTCCAATCTTTTCACTCTGTTCTTTTCTTCTTTTCTTTTCAATTCGAGTAGATAGACTAAACTATCGCCCGGTTCACACTCCACCCACGTCTATTGAACAGGTGAAGAGGCTCATCCCTTGTTTCCTGTTTAGGATGTGGTTTCCGGCTATCTTTTTTCCAATCTTTTCACTCTTACATAGACCCCCTGAGCATCAGTGGCGTTACCGCCTTGCTCGGGGTGATATGATTAAAAAAAAAAATTCAGTTTTCTAGTAGTTTATATGTAGTCCTTTCCACAAACCTTATATAACTTATTTCGTCTATTTATTAACACTTTTATAACAACATCGTATCAATCTGTATTTATATTGAGACTTTTCATGTTATTATTTAATAGTCAATAGTACAAAACCTCGCCCACACTAATTTCGTGCGTTAATGATACTAACAAAGAAAACTATTTTTCATACTAAGTACAATTTTTAAAAAATACCTAAAGGCAAAAAAAAAAAAAAAAAAAATGAAACAGTTCTGTTAGAAAAATCATATTTTTAACAAATATTGAAAATCATTGCTCGTTTATATTTTTGGTGATTTTCTGAAATTAATAGAGTCAATTTTCTTTCGGACAAGCGTTGAAGGTCGCATATTTTATTTTTCGTTTATTCTCAAAAAATAAATTCCAGTCGTTTAATTTCTGAAAAATATCACACTTCTTTATCGCTAAAACTGATTGCGAAAATTTGTGCAAATGACTAAAATTAAATGTTTTGAAATTAAAGAAGAGCAAAAGAAAATGAAAAATGGTGTCGGGAAACAGCCTTAAATAGACAAATTAGTAAATACATCGACTTGAACTTAAATGAGTCTTCTCTTACCTTTTTTTTTTTCATTTAAATCAATTTTTTGTATAAAATATTTTCTTTGAATTCAGTTCTATGCTTAGTTAAGAAGGAATGTATTTTAGCCTCTTAATTAAATGAGTTTTCTTATTTACAAAAATCATTTAACGTTTTAATAGCCTCAAATGGAATCACGCGTGTAGTGGGAGTCGTTTTTCGGCACTTTGTGCGTAGTTCGGCTAAAAGTAAATGTGTGACAACATGTGTATCTCTTCAGTAAACTCTGCGTTTACGTCTCTAGTCCTGGGCATGACGATAAACTACATCCGGCAGAAAGGCATCTGATCCGGAGATTTTAGGTTTTCGGGATCATGGAACCACTTCCTAACTGTAGTTTCGCTTTGACAGTGACACTTGTTAGGGTCCAAGCTATGAAGAAGAAACTCAACTGTTAGGGTCTTAACGATGAAGAAGAGACTCGAAGCACCAGAAAAAAGGTTCTACAGAAAGATGATGAGGACATCATAGATCAAACATGTGAGCAACTTTGGAGAGGATGCAACCGAAAAGGAAACTTATATTAAGCATCAGGAAGAGACAGCTGATGTCTCTGGGACAATTAATGAGGAAGAAGTGCACGGAGAATCTAATACTCACAGGATGGATAGAGCGAAAGAGAGACAGGGGAAAGCAGCTTGAGACATATTTGATAGGCTTGGTCCTGCGGGGTTGTGGAGAGATACCAAGAAAAAAAAGTTAAGTGCAATAAAGGATAGGGGTAAGTGGCAGTCCATGACCGCCTACGTCCTAAAAGGACACGGCAAATCAAGAAGAAGAAATCTGTTTTAGTGAAACTTTGGATTTCACATCTTGTTAAGTTTGATCTATTTTTATTTATGGGCAAATAGAAAAAAGACAACATTATTTTTATATAATAAAATGAGCACTAATCTATATATATAAAAGGCAATCTGTGAGTCTGTGTGTGACTGTTCCCTATGCCCGCCTACACTTTTTAAGCTACGCCATTCAAACTTTCTAGGGACACATATCTACAGGGAAGCCAGGTCAACACATACTTTTTGAGTTTAAGTTTAGCAAATTTTCTCTTTCACACTTTTTGGCCAATGGGGCCGATTGTTTACATTTGCTGCGTAAAACATCTAAGATCTAAGATGGTTGCTAAATTACGTCACAAAAATCAAAGCACACGTGTTAAAAAAATTTTATTAAAAAAGAAATTGAGCCCTTTTTATTCCGACGTTTTAAAAATTAATTTGGTCAAGAATAAAATGTGAATATTTTCCCCCGTAATTTTGAACAAAAGAAATATTTTAAAAAAATAATATTTTTTCAAACAAAAAACAAAATATGTAACAAAATGTGGCATCTTCTCCTACTACTAAAATGTTCTGAGTTGCACGGGCAACGCCGGGCTATGATGCTAGTCTATTATATAGCAAAATGACAATGAATGAAACGCTAAAATCTTTAAAATACACTTTTATAGAAAATTTTAAAGAATACATTTTATGATCTATGAACTATCTACCTATAAAAAAAAAACTTATATTTACCATGAAAGTATAAAATTATGTTTAAAATATCTGTAGTTGAAACCAACTATCCGTCCGTTCATAGAATACTGCTGTCGTATATGCTCAGGCGCTCCTGCTGTTAATATCAGTGTTCTCGACAGGTTCCAAATGACAATCTGTAATGTGATTGACCCCGACCTGGCAGCTCGACTCCAGCTTCTTTCTCACCAACGGGATGTGGCTTCCCTCTGTATATTCTACAAATATTTTCATGGCTCCGACGAACTTAAGTCGCTGGTGCTCCCGCCACAAGAATTTACTCGTGCAACCAGACCGGCAATAAGGTCCCACCCATTTACAGTTAGATCAACCAATTGCAGCCAACAATTCTACTCTCAGCTTCTTTTCTTGCACTTCCCGCCTGTGAAACTCCCTTCCATATACTTGCTTTCCTGGCGGCTACAACGTCCAGGAATTGAAATACAATGTCAATACCCATCTTTCATTCACTTGACTCCAGTCCTTTCTACATCACCCCGTATATCTTGTTCTTTTCCTTTCTCTCTACCTTCGCAACTGTCTTCACACCTGTATTCCCATCCTTCTCTTGCCATTTCTCTGACACCCCCTGTAGCAGGTTGGTTTTTCTCTTCACTCTCCTCTCTCTCTCTCTCTTTCTCCATCACCCTGTATATCTTGTTCTTTTCCTTTCTCTCTACCTTCGCAACTGTCTTCACACCTATGTTCTCATCCTTCTCTTGCCCTTTCTCTGACACCCCCTGTAGCTGGTTGGTCTTTCTCTTCACTCTCTCTCTCTCTCTCTCTCTCACTCTCTCTCTCTCCATCACCCCGTATATCTTGTTCTTTTCCTTTCTCTCTACCTTCGCAACTGTCTTCACACCTATGTTCTCATCCTTCTCTTGCCATTTCTCTGACACCCCCTGAAGCTTGTTGGTCTTTCTCTTCACTCTCCTCTCTCTCTCTCATTCTCTCTCTCTCTCTCTCCATCACCCCGTATATCTTGTTCTTTTCCTTTCTCTCTACCTTCGCAACTGTCTTCACACCTATGTTCTCATCCTTCTCTTGCCATTTCTCTGACACCCCCTGTAGCTTGTTGGTCTCTCTCTCTCTCTCTCTCTCTCTCTCTCTCTCTCTCCTCACCCCTGCCCCATATCTTGTTCTTTTCCTTTCTCTCTACCTTCGCAACTGTCTTCACACCTATGTTCTCATCCTTCTCTTGCCATTTCTCTGGCACCCCCTGAAGCTGGTTGGTCTTTCTCTTCACTCTCTCCTCTCTCTCTCCTCTCTCTCTCTCTCTCCATCACCCCGTATATCTTGTTCTTTTCCTTCCTCTATAACTTCGAAACTGTCTTCGCACCTATATTCACATCCTTCTCTTGCCCTTTATCTGACACCTCCTGTAACTGGTTCGTCTTTCTCTTCCCTCTCCTCCTGACTAAACTTTTACTCTTATATACCCCCCCTGCGCATCAGTGGTGGTACTGCCTTGCCTGGAGTAAAACGATTTAAAATCAAATATATAAAAATAAAATAAAATTACTTGCGGGATATTTAGATTTCCGCATTAAATAACGCGTGCATAAAGCAGTGAAGCCAAATGTGCTTCATATCAGAACCACATACGATAATGTCTGTATGTCCTTTATACAAATCCACAATTTTTATCCGATTCTCACCAAACTTCACAAATATTCTTTAGGCTGAGTCTGAGCTCCAGGACCATGGATTAGTTTTAAAGCTTTCATTACACCCGAGCAACGCCGGGCTATACTGATATACTGCTAGTCTAATGTAAAAGTATTGCGAGCATTAAATAATCCACTGAGGTTGATAATCCATAAATTGAAACGAACCAAACGAACCGAGTCAATCAATTTATACCCAATAATAGTTTGAATTTTTTCTTATTTATCTTTCAGATTAACTGTGATGACAAAAGGAGCTCAGCCAACATATTTCCACGAGTTGCATATTAAAGGCTCAAGAGCCGCATATGAAAGGTCAAAGAGCCCCGTATATTAAAGGCTAAAGAGCCGCATATTAAAGGCAAAAGTGCCGCATATTAAAGGCTAAAGAGCCGCATATTAATGGCTAAAGAGCCGCATTTTAAAAGCTAAAGAGCCGCATCTTAAAGGCTAAAGTGCCGCATATTGAAGGCTAAAGAGCCGAAAGTGGTTCACAATTTTGCATTTCATCAGCATGGCTGATGCTAACCCCTAAGATAGTAACTTATTTTGCTTTCTCGGGCTAACGATGACATTTTATCGTAGAGATCTGTTTCAAAGACTATTAGTAATTTCAAGACTTAATTAACTAGATTTTCTAAGAGCAATGCTTACTTTTTATATAAAACAGAATGAAAGTAATGTTTTATTTACACATGGTAGCCTATAAAATAAAAAGAAAGACATAGTAGAAATAGGGTAATTCTACCTTTTTCTCTTACCAAAATATAACATTAATATATTGCCAGATTAACTGATAGAAAGATTTTTTTGAAATGCATCATGCAAGGGAAGTGAATTACTCTTAACGAGAGTCTATATTCATCGAATTGTGTGTATTGCCGTGACAGGATCACGAAGAATTTTGATAAATAAAAGATAGACAGAGAATAAACAAGCTTAGATAGATAGATAGATAGATAGATAGATAGATAGATAGATAGATAGATAGATAGATAGATAGATAGAAACAGGTTTTAAAAAGATAGATAGATAGATAGATAGATAGATAGATAGATAGATAGAAACAGGTTTAAAAGAGATAGATAGATAGATAGATAGATAGATAGATAGATAGATAGATAGATAGATATCATAGAGATAGATAGATAGATAGATAGATAGATAGATAGATAGATAGATAGATAGATAGATAGAAACAGGTTTTAAAAAGATAGATAGATAGATAGATAGATAGATAGATAGATAGATAGATAGATAGATAGATAGATAGATAGGAACAGGTTTTAAAAAGATAGATAGATAGATAGATAGATAGATAGATAGATAGAAACAGGTTTTAAAAAGATAGACAGATAGATAGATAGATAGATAGATAGATAGATAGATAGATAGATAGAAACAGGTTTTAGATAGATAGATAGATAGATAGATAGATAGATAGATAGATAGATAGATAGAAACAGGTTTTAAAAAGATAGATAGATAGATAGATAGATAGATAGATAGATAGATAGATAGATAGATAGATAGGAACAGGTTTTAAAAAGATAGATAGATAGATAGATAGATAGATAGATAGATAGATAGATAGGAACAGGTTTTAAAAAGATAGATAGATAGATAGATAGATAGATAGATAGATAGATAGATAGATAGATAGTTTTAGGATAAAAAGATAGATAGATAGACAGATAGATAGATTGATAGATAGATAGATAGATAGATAGATAGATAGATAGATAGATAGATAGATTTTAGATTTTAGTAGATAGATAGATAGATAGATAGATAGATAGATAGATAGATAGATAGAAACAGGTTTTATAAAGATAGATAGATAGATAGATAGATAGATAGATAGATAGATAGATAGATAGATAGATAGATAGATAGACTAAGAACTGCATAAACTCATTTTCTAGGTTTGTTTTTCGCCACTCCCCCTCTCAGTGATATCCTGCTATCCATTTACACAAGCCTCTTGGGTAGCTCACGCATCTTCCCTCGGTCGATCTTAGCTTCAGTATGTCCTGAAAGATTTACGTTCTCCAAGAAGTATTTCTTCATTCTACTTCTTAAATGCACCGTATCCTTTCATGACGTAGGCGATCATGGCCTTCCACATCTCCCTATCCCTTGTAGCTCTTGACACCCTTTCTCTTGTTACCCCTCCCAAACCCTTCTCTGCCATCCATTTGATCAAGCCCTAAATCTAGAATATAAATATATAGAAACTAGTATGTCCACAAAATGAGGGATCAGTTTATATATTGATTATTATAAAGAATTAATGCCCCATTTTACTGGAACTGTAATAAATAAGTTTTCTACATATAGGGAGGATTCTTCTTCTATGTGCCGTGTCCCTTCAGAATGTAGGTGATCATGGCCTTCCACATCTTCCTATCTCTTGTAGATCTTCACACACTTTCTCTTGTTACCTCTCTCAAACCCTGCTCTGCCATCCATTTGCTCTAGCCCATAAATCTAGAATACAAATGTATAGAACCTAGCATGGCCATAAATGAGGGATCAGTTTATATATTGATTATTATAGAGAATTGATCCCCCACTTTATATTTTACTGGAACGGTAATAAATAAGCTTTCTGAGTCTAGGGAGGCGTCTTTTTCTATGTGCCGTTGCCCTTCAGAAAATAGGCGATCATGGCCTTCCACATCTTCCTATCTCTTGTAGATCTTTATACACTTTCTCTTGTCACCCCTTCCAAACCCTTTTCTGCCATCCATTTGCTCTAGCCCATAAATCTAGAATATAAATGTATAGAAACTAGCATGTCCACAAAGTGAGGGCTCAGCCTTTATATAGATTATTATAAAGAATTGATCCCTTCCTTTATATTATACTGGAATATTAATAAATAATTTTTCTACGTCTAGGGAGGCTTCTTCTTCTTCTTCTTCTTCTTCTTCTTCTTCTTCTTCTTCTTCTATGTGCCGTGTCTCTTCAGGACGTAGGCGACCATGGCCTTCCACATCTCCCTATCCCTTGTAGCTCTTGACACCCTTTCTCTTGTTACCCTTCCCAAACCCTTCTCTGACATCCATTTGCTCTAGCCCATATATCTAGAATATAAATGTATAGAAATTAACATGGCCGCAAAGTCGGGGGTCAGTTTATATATTGATTATTATATAGAATTGACACCCTACTTTATATTTTACTAGAAGTTTTCTACGTATAGGGAGGCTTCTTCTATGTGCCGTGTCTCTTCAGGACGTAAATGATCATGTCCTTCCACGTTTCCGTATCCCTTGTAGCTCTTTAACACCTTTTCTCTTGTTACCCTTCCCAAACCCTGCTCTGACATCCATTTGCTCTAGCCCATATATCTAGAATATAAATGTATAGAACCTAACATGGCCACAAAGTCGGGGGTCAGTTTATATATTGATTATTATATAAAATTTATATTTTACTGGAACATTAATAAATTATTTTTTCTGAGTTTAGGGAAGTTTCTTCTTTTATGTACCGTGTCCATTCAGGACGTAGGCGATTGTGATCTTCCACATCTCCCCGCACCTTGTAGCTCTTAACACCCTTTCTCTTGTTAACCCACCCAAACCCTGCTCGGCTATCCATTTGCTCTAGCCGATAAATCTAGAATATAAATGTATAGAAATTAACATGGCCACAGAGTGAGGGATCAGTTTGTATATTGGTTATTATATAGAATTGATCCCACACTTTATATTTTACTGGAACATTAATAAATACGTTTTCTACGTCTTGGGAGGCGACTTCTTCTTCTACGTGCAGTTTCCCTTCAGGACGTAGGCGAACATGGCCTTCCACATCTTCCTATCACTTGTAGGTCTTAACACCTTTTCTTTTGTCACCCCTTCCAAGCCTTCTCTACCATCCATTTGCTCTAGCCCATAAATCTAGAATATAAATGTATAGAAACTAGCATGGCCACCAAGTGAGGGATCAGTCGGAATTCTCTGCACCTGAAGAAGGCTGGAGCGTACAACGGCGGAAACGCCATAAACATGCCAGTAAAAATGAGGACAATAGTCCGAACAATGTGAATACTGTAACTACCACCTCATCTCAGAAGTATAGACAGATACTGCGTGATGTGTATATCTTATGTTGTTAAGATTGTGGCTACTAATGATTAATCCTTCCAAACTTTCAGATCTCTATAGATCGACTTGTTGTTAAAGTTGAATGAGTCTGGGGAGAAGACCTGTACTTTTTTTAACAACCTTTGCGTTTTTGTATATTTGTTGAAATCCCTCACTTCTACTCAAATAGCTTCTTATCTCGCAAACGAAACAAAAATCGAAAATACAACGTAAAAAAAAACCTTCAATGAGAGTTCTTGAATTGCTTTCGAAAGGAAGTCAAATTCCTTCTTTCTTTCTTTCTTTCTTTCTTTCTTTCTTTCTTTCTTTCTTTCTTTCTTTCTTATTTATTTATTTATTTATTCATTTATCGTCGCCTCAATTTGTATGTCTTCTTCCTCTATTAAAACGAACAGTTCTTTCTTTCTTTCTTATTTAGTTATTTTTGCTTTCATTTGCACGTCTTCTTTCTCAACCAAAAGCATCGTTTATTTTTTCTTTCTTTCTTGTTTCTTTCTTTTTATTTGTTTATTAAGTTATTCTTGCCTCTATTTGTATGTCTTCTTCCTCTGTTAAAATGAACCCTTCTTTCTTGTTTCTTTCTTTCTTTCTTTCTTTCTTTCTTTCTTTTTACTTTTTATTTAGTTATTGTTGCCTTCATTTGAATATGTTTTTCATCAATCAAAATGTATCGTTTATTCTTTCTTTCTTTTTCTTTCTTTCACTCATTTTATCTTTCATTAGCTAGTTATTGTCGCTTCCGTTTGTACGTCTTCTTCCTCTATTAAAACGAACCCTTCTTTCCTTCTTTCTTTCTTTTTTTCTTTCTTTCTTATTTAGTTTTTGTTACAATCATATAAACCTGTTCTTCCTCAACCAATCTTTCTTTCTTTCTTTCTTTCTTTCTTTCTTTCTTTCTTTTTTTCTTTAGTTAGTTCTTGTCACCTGCTTTTGTATGTCTTCTTTCTGTATTAAAATGAACCATTCTTTTTCTTTCTTCTTTTCCTTCTCTCTCTTTTTTTTTCTTTCTTTAGTTATTGACTCCTCCATTTGTATAACTTCTTCCTCTATTAAAATGAACCCTTCTTTTTTCTTTCGTTCCTTCATTCTTTCTTTTCATTTACGATTAGAGATTACATTTCTCACTTGAATCTTTCTTTCTCTCTCTTTTCTTCTTTCTTTCGTTATTTATTTATTTTAGTTATTCTCGCCTGTATACGTTATCTTCCTCAATTCAAATTACCCTTTCTGTTTTTTTTTTTCATTTCTTCTTTCATTCGTTTTTCTTTCTTTCTTTAATTAGTTAGTCAGGTATTGTCCATTTTATTTGTATGTTTTTAATCCTTCTTTTTGTTTTTCTTGTTTTCTTTATTTCTTTCTTCTTCATCGCGTTTAGACATGATCATTTGCAATTGAATTTTCATTCTTTCTTTCTTTGTATCGCAACTTCTACATTATTTTTTTCATTTTTATTTCCTTTGATTTACATTGGTTCTTCCTTTAATATATTGTCATGGCCAAAGACACATTTCAGAAGCTATCTAGAGTACTAAACTCGAATTAGTCATCCCTGCGACATGGAGATCAAAAGACGCATTGGCATGGCCAAAAACACATTTTAGAAGCTAACCAGAGTACTAAACTCGAATTAGTCATCCCTGCAACATGGAGATCCAAAGACGCATTGGCATGGCCAAAGACACATTTCAGAAGCTATCTAGAGTACTAAAATCGAAATAGTCATCCCTGCAACATGGAGATCCAAAGACGAATTGGCATGGCCAAAGACACATTTCAGAAGCTATCTAGAGTACTAAACTCGAAATAGTCACCCCTGCAACATGGAGATCCAAAGACACATTGGCATGGCCAAAAACACATTTCAGAAGCTATCTAGAGTACTAAACTCGAAATAGTCATCCCTGCAACATGGAGATCCAAAGACGCATTGGCATGGCCAAAGACACATTTCAGAAGCTATCTAGAGTACTAAACTCGAAATAGTCATCCCTGCAACATGGAGATCCAAAGACGCATTGGCATGGCCAAAAACACATTTCAGAAGCTATCTAGAGTACTAAACTCGAAATAGTCATCCCTGCAACATGGAGATCCAAAGACGCATTGGCATGGCCAAAGACACATTTCAGAAGCTATCTAGAGTACTAAACTCGAAATAGTCATCCCTGCAACATGGAAATCCAAAGACGCATTGGCACGGCCAAAGACACATTTCAGAAGCTATCTAGAGTACTAAACTCGAAATAGTCATCCCTGCAACATGGAGATCCAAAGACGAATTGGCATGGCCAAAGACATTTCAGAAGCTAACCATTGTATTGAAAGACAGGAAAATCTCATTAGAAACAAAGAAAAGAGTGCTGGATTGCTGTGATATCTATCCTTCTGCATGGAAGTGAATGCTGGACGATCTCACCAAGGATGAAAGAGAGGCTTGAGGCATCAGAAATGTGGTTTTACAGAAGGATGCTGAGGATACCATGGACAGAGATCGTGTGCAACGATGAGGTGTTGGAAAGGATGCAAACGAGAAAAAAACTTATAATAAATATCAGGAAGAGACAAATTAGGTTCCTGGGACACGTACTGAGGAAGGGGGCTTGGAGAACTTGATACTCACAGGTCAGATAAATGGAAGAAGAGACAGGAGAAAGTAGACGTACTTGTTAGGTCTGAGTAAATGGTTTACGGAGCGGGACTTGGAAAAGATACCAAGAGAAAAATTACTGACAGCGACAAGAGACAGGGACAAGTGGAAGTCCATGATCGTCTACGTTCTGGGGTGGGGACACGGCACATGAAGAAAAATAAGAATTCATTTATTTGTTGTCCCCTTTATTTTTACTTTACCTCTCTTTCTTTCTTTTCATTCTATGCTTTTTCTTTCTTTCTTTCTTTCTTTTCATTCTATGCTTTCTTTCTTTCTAGTTAGTATAATTTCTTTCCTTTATTCTTTTTTTGTTGTAATTAGATTTATTTCTTGCTTTCTTTCTTTGTCTGTGATCAATGGGTTCTATGTCTTGCTCTTTCTTTCTTTCTTTCTTTCTTTCTTTCTTTCTTTCTGTCTCTTTAATTACTTTGATTTTTCCTTCCATCCACCGTTTCTTTCTTTCTTTCTTTCTTTCTTTCTTTCTTTCTTTCTTTCTTTCTTTCTGTCTCTTTAATTACTTTGATTTTTCTTTCAATTCTTTCTTTCTTTCTTATACATTGTTGTTCCTAACGTCTCAGAATATCGTTTTTTCGTTTAAAATATTTACTTCTGAAACAGATTCTCTTTACGTTCGCCCCTTTCACGTTTCCCCATTTATTAAAAAACGTATAATAACGAAAGCAAACATCAACAAGATTTAAAAAACAAAAACTGTAAAAATTTAACTTTTAATGATCAGAGAATGAAAAAACTGCAAACAGCGTTAAATTTAAAATAAAAATCATTAATTTATTAGAATAACTCTCCAAAAATAATGTCACTTATTTATGACCACGGAAAACACGAAAAAAACTCAGGGAGCAACGCAAGCACAATGGGATTGAGAAAGTTTTTTTTTCGTGTCCTTTTATAGCGTAGGCGATCATGGACCTCTATTTACTCTATTTGTTGTTCTTAAACATTTTTCCACTTGATATTTCTCCCAAACCGCGCTCCACCGCCCACTTTCCATCAAGTATGTCTCGCATTGCTTTACTCAGTCTTTCTTTCCCTCTATCCATCCTGTGAGTATTAGATTCTCCAAACCCTCCTTCCTCATTATGTATCCTAGAATCTTCGCCTGTCTCTTCCTGATATTAAGTTTAAATTTAAGTCCGTTTGCTCGCATATTCGGTTTATGGTATCTTTCTGTAGAATTACATTTCATTTCTTTCGAATCATCTCCTAAACATTTTTGTTGCTCACATGAACGGTCCATGGTATCCTCAGCATCCTTCTGTAGAACAACATTTTTGTTGTTTTGAATATCTCTTTCATCTTTGAGGAGATCGTCAAACATTCACTGCCACATAGAAGGACAGACATCACATAACAGTCCAGTACGCTCTTCTTAGTTTTCAACGAAATCTTTCTGTCTCCCAGTACCCTGCTTAGCTTTTGAAATCCAGCTTTGGTCATGCCAATGCGACTTCGGATCTCAGAGTCACATATTTCCATCTTCAGTCAGGACACTTGCCAGGTATTTAAATTTTTAGCTGCTGTTTCATTTAAGTATGCCCGACCTGTATTTAGATTTTGCGGTCCTTATTCCTCGTTACTTTGTTGAACAGACTTTGCAGGGAATGCTTTTCCAACAACTACAATATGCCCCTTTCCACTGTTTCTCTTTCCTTCTATCCGTCCTGTGAGTATTAGGTTCTCCAATCCCTCTTTCCTCATTACACGTTCCAGAAACCTCAGCTGTCTCTTCCTGATGCTAAATATAAGCTTCCATTTTGTTCGTGTCCTCTACTAAACATTGTTGTTGCTCACATGAACGGTCCATGGCATCCTCAGCTTCCTTCTGTAGAACCACATTTTTGTTGTTTCGAATCTTTCCTTCATCTTTGAGGAGATTATCCAACATTCGCTGTCACAAAGGAGGACAGACATCACATAACAATCCAGTACACTCTTCTTTGTTTTCAACAAAATATTTCTATCTCTCAGTACAGTTGCTTAGCTTTTGAAATCCACCCTTGCCCATGCCAATGCGACTTCGGATTTCAGAGTCACACTTTTCCATCTTCAGTCAGGTCACTTGCCAGGTTTTTAAATTTTTAGCAGCTGTTTGATATAAGTATGCCCGACCTGTAGTTAGATTTTGCGGTCCTCTTTTTACTGATAACCATGCACTCAGTTTTCTTGTAGTTTATGTTTAGTCCTTTCTTTTCACTTTCCATTGCTATCTTCTGTAGGAGGTCTTGTAGTTTCCTTTCTGTGTCTGCTATCAGCACTGCGTCATCTGCGTATCTTTTACTACTGAGATTGTGGCAGCCTGTAGTTAGATTTTGCGGTCCTTATTCCTCGCTACGTTGTTGAACAAACTTTACAGGAGATGCTTTTCCAACAACTACAATCTTAATCTCGTCCCGTCTAGTGTTAAACGTTATCTAGCCTACATATCCTCATAATCTGCATTCACTCAATCCTTTTACACCCATACTTATATTGTTAAACCTTTAGTAAAAAAAAAATGCATTTCGCTCAATTCAAGTCTGTGCTTATTTCATTTTGTTTATTTCCTCTCCAAAACATTGTTATTGCTCACATGGCCGGTCCATGGCATCCTCAGCATCCTTCTGTAGAACTACTTTTCTGTTGTTTCGAGTCTCTTCTTCATATATGAGGAGATCGTCCAGCATTAGCTGCCACATAGGAGATCAGACATCACATACCAATCCAGTACTCTCTTCTTTGTTATCAACGAAATCTTTCTGTCACTCAATACAGTTGCTTAGCTTTTGAAATCTATCTTTGGCCATGCCAATACGCCTTCGGATCTCAGAATGCTTTTCCAACAACTACAAACCTCGTCCCGTCTAATGTCAACAATTATCTAGCCTACATATCATCATACTCAATCTTTTTACACCTACACATGTATTGTTAAACCTTTAGTAAAAAAAATTTATTTCGCTAAGTTCAAGTCTGTGTTTATTCCATTTTGTTTGCCTACTCTCCAAAACATTGTTGTTGATCACATGACTGGTCCATGGGGTCCTCAGCATCCTTCTGTAGAACAACATTTCTGGTGATTCGAGTCTCTCCTTCATCTTTGAGGAGATTGTTCTGCATTCGCTGCCACATAGGAGGAGAGACATCTTTTTTTTTCCAACGAAATTTTCCTGTCTCTCAATTCTCTACTCTGTTTTTGGAATGCGTCTATAACCGACCCTTCCCTTGAGAAAGGTATTAATCTGTCTCTTCCCTTCAATTACGGGTTAAATAACAAGACAGATTGGGTTCTATAGCCTTGGCTGGCAACTAACCTACCGCAGAAAGCAATGGCAACCTACTGCTGGATAATCTTCTGCCCAGTCTGTCTTTTGAGACATGATTGCCCAAAGCGTATTACGTATGGCACTTAACTAACTGACTGAATATAATAGTTGGAATCATGATTAGGGTTTCTAATGATCATAAAGTGGGCGATCGGTTTTTTATTGTTATGAAGTAACAAACTGATCCCCCACTAATTACTACATAATAATATAATACATCTCTTCTCCCTCAAGCTATGAGTCAAATAACAGGACAGCTTGGGTTCTTTAGCTTTGGCTGATAACCAGTCTACCGCAGAAAGTAATGGCAACCTACTACGGAATAATGTTCTGTCCAGTCTGTCATGTCACTTTCGAGATAGGATTGCCCAAGGCGTATCACGTATGGCACTTAACTAACTGAATATAATCGTTGTAATCAGGATTAAGGGTTCTACTGATCATAAAGTGGGGGATCGGTTTTCTATTTTATGAAGTAACAAACTGATCCCCCACTAATTACTACATAATAATATAATACATCTCTTCTCCCTCTAGCGAGATAATCTTCTGCTCAGTCTGTCATGTCTCGATAGAGACATGATTGTCCAAAGCGTGTATCACGTATGGCACTTAACTGACTAACTGAATATAATAGTTGGAATCATGATTAAGGCTGCTACTGGTCATAAAGTGGGGGATCGGTTTTCTATTGCTTTGAAGTAACAAACTGATCCCCCACTAATTTATACGTAATAATATAATACATCTCTTCTCCGTCTAGCAGGATAATCTTATGCACAGTCAGTCATGTCTCTTTCGAGACATGATCGCCCAAGCGTGTATCACGTATGGCACTTAACTGACTGATGCATTACAGTCGTAACATCTCGATTTTTACCTGACAGGGCTGTTATTTTCGACAGCGATAAACACTCATCATATCGCACTCATAAATATGCTCACATTCATTCTTTGGTCACCGGGAGATATTTAGCAAGGATTGACGAATGTTGTCATGGTGCCTCTCCTACGAAGAATGAACTATTTCTTTTGTTACATATGATTACCTGCGTAACTTCCGGAGTGCAGTGAACGAACAGCAGTTAACAGAGCAGTTAACAAGGAAGTTGACGACAGCTACTAGTCAGGCAATAAGCAGCGTAATAATACCTTCGGACTTACTTTATTTCTATATTACTTATTATTAACACTTCCTTTGAATATCTTGTTTCTTGTTATATTAATACATTGTTCTGAATCTACCTTCTTGTTCCGTGTCTTACTTCCGACCAAACCAGTCACTACAATTTTGCGGTGAAGTTTCGCAACAACTCTACAACAAATTTGCGACGAAAATCCACAACAAATATCAACATGTGCTCTTGATTTCCGCAATCACATACCTTTGTTTCGTATGTATTTTTGTGTCAGACGTCAATTTATCAGATTGCAAATAACATATTCAATTTGTCAATTAAGTGGTTTCCGTTATACACGCTTGACCTTTTTGATTCATAACTGACTCTGCAAATAATTTTCCCGCGGTCGGTTGTCGTTTCTTTCTATATTAGACTAGTTGCCAACCAAGGCTATATGACCGACTATGTACCTATTAAACCCATAACCGTGGAAGGAAGAGATAGATTTCTTTCTAGCCCAAGGGTATTTGTATGAAAATGAATATAACGTATCCGATTGAAATTCTGAGCCAATGTTTAATACACCACCCACACATCCTAAGATTAAGTATGTTGTCTTTGTATTTAGGTCAAATACTGTTATTGGTTATTAGCGTAAAGTTTTAAACTCTACTAATAATGCCACATATATTCGCCTCAAAAATCTTATGCTAATATGATAGATTCTTTCATTGTTTCATTATGAATTTCTTATTATATGATATCGCACATAGTTTATCTTTCTGTCGTTTTTATTTCTGTTATTTCCGAAATGTTTTATCTTTCATTCTTTCATTTCCACATGATTAATCTTTCTTTCTTTCTTTCTTTCTTTCTTTCTTTCTTTCTTTCTGTCATTGCGCACGTGTAATCTTTCTTTCTTTTTTCTTTCTTTCTTACTTTTTTCTTTCTTTCTTTCATTCTTTCTTTATTTGTTTCTTATTTCTGTTATTACGCACGTGTAATCTTTCTTTTTTCTTTCTTTCTTTCTTTTTTCTTTCTTTCTTTCTTTCTTATTTCTGTTATTACGCACGTGTAAACTTTCTTTTTTCTTTCTTTCTTTCTTTCTTTTTTTCTTTCTTTCTTTCTTTCTTATTTCTGTTATTACGCACGTGTAATCTTTCTTTTTTCTTTCATTCGTTCTTTCTTTCTTTCTTTCTTATTTCTGTCATTATCCACGTTTTATCTTTCTTTTTGTTTCTTTCTTTCTTTCTTTCTTTCTTTCTTTCTTCAATTTATTAATACTTCCGTTCTTTTATCTTTCATTCTTTCTTTTCCACATGATTAATCTTTCTTTCTTTCTTTCTATCTTTCTTTCTTTCTTTCTTTCTTTCTGTCATTGCGCACGTGTAATCTTTCTTTCTTTTTTCTTTCTTTCTTACTTTTTTCTTTCTTTCTTTCATTCTTTCTTTATTTGTTTCTTATTTCTGTTATTACGCACGTGTAATCTTTCTTTTTTCTTTCTTTCTTTCTTTCTTCTTTCTTTCTTATTTCTGTTATTACGCACGTGTAATCTTTCTTTTTCTTTCTTTCTTTCTTTCTTTCTTTCTTTCTTTCTTTCTTTCTTTCTTTCTTTCTTATTTCTGTTATTACGCACGTGTAATCTTTCTTTTTTCTTTCATTTATTCTTTCTTTCTTTCTTTCTTTCTTTCTTTCTTTCTTATTTCTGTCATTATCCACGTTTTATCTTTCTTTTTGCTTTCTTTCTTTCTTTCTTTCTTCAATTTATTAATACTTCCGTTCTTTTATCTTTCAGTCTTTCTTTTCCACATGATTAATCTTTCTTTCTTTCTTTCTATCTTTCTTTCTTTCTTTCTTTCTGTCATTGCGCACGTGTAATCTTTCTTTCTTTTTTCTTTCTTTCTTACTTTTTTCTTTCTTTCTTTCATTCTTTCTTTATTTGTTTCTTATTTCTGTTATTACGCACGTGTAATCTTTCTTTTTTCTTTCATTCTTTCTTTCTTTCTTTCTTTCTTTCTTCTTTCTTTCTTTCTTTCTTATTTCTGTTATTACGCACGTGTAAACTTTCTTTTTTCTTTCATTCTTTCTTTCTTTCTTTCTTCTTTCTTTCGTTCTTTCTTATTTCTGTTATTACGCACGTGTAATCTTTCTTTTTTCTTTCATTCATTCTTTCTTTCTTTCTTTCTTTCTTTCTTTCTTATTTCTGTAATTATCCACGTTTTATCTTTCTTTTTGCTTTCTTCCTTTCTTCCTTTCTTTCTTTCTTTCTTTCTTATTTCTGTCATTGCGCACGTGTAATCGTTCTTTCTTTTTTCTTTCTTTCTTACTTTTTTCTTTCTTTCTTTCATTCTTTCTTTATTTGTTTCTTATTTCTGTTATTACGCACGTGTAATCTTTCTTTTTCTTTCTTTCTTTCTTTTTTCTTTCTTTCTTTCTTATTTCTGTTATTACGCACGTGTAAACTTTCTTTTTTCTTTCATTCTTTCGTTCTTTCTTATTTCTGTTATTACGCATGTGTAATCTTTCTTTTTTCTTTCATTCATTCTTTCTTTCTTTCTTTCTTATTTCTGTCATTATCCACGTTTTATCTTTCTTTTTGCTTTCTTTCTTTCTTTCTTTCTTCAATTTATTAATACTTCCGTTCTTTTATCTTTCTTTCTTTCTTTCTTTCTTTCTTTCTTTCTTATTTCTGTTATTATTTCCATGTTATATCTTTTTGTTTATTTTACTTTCTTTCTTATATCTGTTATTTTCCAAATATTTTATCTTTCTTTCTGTTATTTTCCACATGTTTTCTTTCTTTCTTTCTTTCTTTCTTTCTTTCTATTTTCTTCTTTTAATGCTCTCATGTTTTATCTTTCTTTCTTTTTCTGTTATTATCCCCATGTTTTATATTTTTTCTTTCTTTTTTCTTTCTTTCTTTCTTTCTTTTTTCTTTCTTTCTTGTTTCTGTTATTTTCCACATGTTCTTTCTTTCTTTATTTTTTCTTTTTTCTTTCTGTATTTCTTTCGTTTTTTTTTTCTTTCTGTTATTTTCCCCATGTTTGATCTTTCTTTCTTTTGTCTTTCATTCTTATTTCTTTTATAATTCACATGCTTTTCTTTCTTTCTTTTCTCTTCTTTTAATACATACATATTTGATCTTTCTTTCTTTCGTATTTCTGTTATTAACCACGTTTTATCTTTTTTTTTTTGCTTTATTTCTTTCTGTCTTTCTTTCTTTCTTTCTTTCTTTTATTTATTTATTCATTTATTTATTAGTTCTGTTTTTCTTCATGTTTTGTCTTTTTTCTGTCATATTTGTTTATTTAGTCAACATTTTTCTTACTTTTTGTAATCTTACTTACGTGTAATCTTTCTTTCTTTCTTTCCTTCTTTCTTTCTTTCCTCCTTTCTTTCTTTCTTTCTTTCTTATTTCTGTTATTACGCACGTGTAATCTTTCTTTTTCTTTCATTCTCTCTTTCTTTCTTTCTTTCTTTCTTTCTTTCTTATTTCTGTTATTACGCACGTGTAATCTTTCTTTTTTCATTCATTCATTCATTCATTCATTCTTTCTTTCTTTCTTTCTTTCTTTCTTTCTTATTTCTGTTATTACGCACGTGTAATCTTTCTTTCTTTTTTCTTTCATTCATTCTTTCTTTCTTTCTTTTTTATTTCTGTTATTACGCACGTGTAATCTTTCTTTCTTTTTTCTTTCTTTCATTCATTCATTCTTTCTTTCTTTCTTTCTTTCTTATTTCTGTTATTACGCACGTGTAATCTTTCTTTCTTTTTTTCTTTCATTCATTCTTTCTTTCTTTCTTTTTTCCTTCTTTCTTTCTTTATTATTCATATTATTTCCATCATATTTTCTTTCTTTTTTCTTTCTTTCTTTTTTCTTTTTTCTTACTTTTTTCTTTTATATATTTTTTCCCGCATTTCTTTCTTTCTTATTTGTTTAATTTTGCCTACATTTTTCTTTCTTTTCTTTTTTTCTTTATTTTCTTTCTTTCTTATTTATATGAGTTCTGAAACATTTTATTTTTATTTTTTTGTCTCTGCCATATTGGCTATAAGTGTGTCCGCAAAATAATGCCCAATTTTGAACTCGTCGTTTATTCCGAATTAATGTATTGAAAAGACGTGTTTTAAATCAGTCAAAATAAGGACCTTAAACTTGTATAGATTTTTGACATCGAGTTACATGTTTATTTATGCCTTGACGATGAAACTCTAATGGTTTGGATGCAAATAAATCATTGAATGCAGTGTCTGTATCTTCATTGCAGCGGAATGTCTTGACATAAGAACATTGTCAAGAACCTTGCCACAAGGCGATAGATCAACGAATGATGGGCGGTATGGAAACGTTTTCGGTTTCTATCTATCTATCTATCTATCTATCTATCTATCTATCTATCTATCTATCTATCTATCTATCTATCTTTTCTATTTCGAACATCTATCTATCTATCTATCTATCTATCTATCTATCTATCTATCTATCTAACGATTTCTTTTCATCATTCATTTATCTATCTATCTATCTATCTATCTATCTATCTATCTATCTATCTATCTATCTATCTATCTATCTATCCCATGATGTTTATCTATCTATCTATCTATCTATCTATCTATCTATCTATCTATCTATTTCGAACATTTGATTTTCTATCTATCTATCTATCTATCTATCTATCTATCTATCTATCTATCTATCTATCTATTTAGAACATTTGATCTATCTATCTATCTATCTATCTATCTATCTATCTATCTATCTATCTATCTATCTATCTATCTATCTATCTATCTATCTCTCTATCTATCTATCTATCTGTGTTTCTCGTATCTGTTTCTCCTATTATCCGGGTCATGTTCTATTTATATAATATATGTACTTTATTTTTCTATTTTTTTCCTGGGAAATTATTTCAACCAAGAAAATAGTATATAAAATTTTTTACCGCTTCTCATAAAACAGGTTTGAAAGTAAAACATTTGACTAAATGTAGCCGCGAAAGATGGGCCAGAATGCGTCAAGTCCTGAAGTTCCAGTAGCGATCATGCCATCAAGACAAACATTTTTTTTTCATTGTCCGAAATAATTTGTTCCATATTCACTTCGTTTTGCTTTCAACGTTGACAGATTTACAAGACCCGTTTGCTCCGGGCAAATCTGAAAAGATGCCTTACGGTTATCTGACTTCAAGATCCGGCTTTGGCCTGAATTATAATTGGAGGTCTTCATCACGATTTACAGTTTAAGGATTTCCATTCATATTCTTTATTTTAGGGTTTTGTAAACATTTAAAACTTTTATTTACTTTCCTTTCCGTTAGTTTTTAAATGAACTCGAGGATATGTGCAAACAATAGCCAGAAGCATTCTCTTAGGGAAAGTAGCAGGATCTATACGTATGTATGTATGTATGTATGTATGTATGTATGTATGTATGTATCCCAGTTTTTTTACTTGTAGGTACCTCCACTAAATCGCTAAAAAACAGCATAGTATGAATAAAAAAGGCCGCAAGCTTAATAAAAAATAACTTTTTTCATCAAAATAATGTTATTATTAAGAGGAAAGATCAAAGTATTTTTTAGTTTTTTTTTCCGGTGACAAACACATTAATTTGGAAATTCATGCAAAAATCAAATAATTGTCGGATTATAATGAAACTTTCAGGACTTATTCACAAATGAATGAAATTATTATTGAAATTATTTTTTTAAATCTTGGTAAAAACATTTTTACGTCTATTACCCCAATCCACGTAAATTCATAAAATTTTAAGAAATTAAATTTTGTTACTATAAATGGTTGTATTAGTTAAACGCAGGACTCATAGGGGAATGTAAATCATCTACTAACATTTTGAAAAAAATTGCCTCTCTATCCGAAAATCTGCTCCCAATAGTAAAATAATTTTAAAAAATGCAATATAACTATGACATTATTTAATTTGATAGGCTTTTAATTGTTTTTTATAAATAATAAAAATTAAGGAAATTAATGTCTGAATTTAAAAAAAAAATTCCGATGAATAATGAAATTTTAAAATAAGTGTTTTTAACCAATTTATAAAGTTTCAGAAATATTTTCAAAACCCTTCAAAGATTTGTTGGGGTTAGTTAAAAATTTATTAAGCGAATATTACATTTAGTAGTCGAAAATTAAAAGTTTAATACAAATCGTTCTTCTTATTTTTAAAATAATTTTTTTGTGTGTGTATTTGATGTTTTACTTTTGTATGGTAATTTATATGTGTAAATTGAAAGGTCATGTTATTCAGAGTTTTCTCCCCTTACCCGAGAAAAAATGAGTATAATTATGTCAGTTGTGATCGCCATAATATAATCTGACAACTCGTTAACACATTTGATATATGGCGGACTGGTCAAATAGTTCAACTCTGTGATTAAGAAACAGATTATTGTAAATTTCATGCTATAAATAAGTAATACTTGTGTAAATTAAATTAACTTAAAATTAAATTATCCAAAAATAATGCGTCACAGCTGCATATTTTATTTTTGCAAGATTTTTAAAACCGATAATTAACTTTTGTTTACAAAGATATCGATCGTTTAAAAATGCCCGAAAAATGGAAAGAATAAAAATAAATTGAAAAATTTTAGATTCTAATCAATATAATTTCTGTTTCAACTACACCAGAGTATTTTGCTTACTGGAAATAGTAAATGTAATCATTTAGCTTCCAACCAAAACTAAAATAAACGTTTTAAGAAACCCTTGTATTTTCAAAAATTTAGTTTAAATTTTAAATATCGAAAAAGAGTGGAAGAACCTACTTTACTATCTATCTATCTATCTATCTATCTATCTATCTATCTATCTATCTATCTATGTTTGTTATCTATCTATCTATCTAGCTATCTATCTAGCTATTCCAAATTCTTCATTATCTATCTATCTATCTATCTATCTATCTATCTATCTATCTATCTATCTATCTATCTATCTATCTATCTATCTATATACTATTGCAGTCTCGTCAGTATCTATCTATCTATCTATCTATCTATCTATCTATCTATCTATCTATCTATCTATTGCAGTCTCGTCAGTATCTATCTATCTATCTATCTATCTATCTATCTATCTATATACTATTCCAGTCTCGTCAGTATCTATCTATCTATCTATCTATCTATCTATCTATCTATGTTTGTTATCTATCTGTCTATCTAGCTATCTATCTAGCTATTCCAAATTCTTCATTATCTATCTATCTATCTATCTATCTATCTATATACTATTGCAGTCTCGTCAGTATCTATCTATCTATCTATCTATCTATCTATCTATCTATCTATCTATCTATCTATCTATTGTGTCTGTCATATCTATCTATCTATCTATCTATCTATCTATCTATGTATTTATTCCGTCTCGTCAGTATCTATCTATCTATCTATCTATCTATCTATCTATCTATCTATCTATCTACTATTGTGTCTGTCAGTATCTATCTATCTATCTATCTATCTATCTATCTATCTATCTATCTATCTCAAACACTTCATTATCTATCTATCTATCTTACCTATCTATCTATCTATCTATCTATCTATCTATCTATCTATCTATTGCAGTCTCGTCAGTATCTATCTATCTATCTATCTATCTATCTATATCTATCTATCTATCTATCTATCTATCTATCTATCTATCTATCTATTGCAGTCTCGTCAGTATCTATCTATCTATCTATCTATCTATCTATCTATCTATCTATCTATCTATCTATCTATCTATATACTATTCCAGTCTCAAGCCTATCTATCTATCTATCTATCTATCTATCTATCTATCTATCTATCTATCTATCTATCTACTATTGCAGTCTTCTGTCAGTATCTATCTATCTATCTATCTATCTATCTATCTATCTATCTATCTATCTATCTATCTCAAACACTTCATTATCTATCTATCTATCTATCTATCTATCTATCTATCTATCTATCTATCTATCTATCTATTGCAGTCTGTCAGTATCTATCTATCTATCTATCTATCTATCTATCTATCTACTATTGTTGTCTCGTCAGTATCTATCTATCTATCTATCTATCTATCTATCTATCTATCTATCTATCTATCTATATACTATTGCAGTCTGTCTATCTATCTATCTATCTATCTATCTATCTATCTATCTATCTATTGCAGTCTCGCCAGTATCTATCTATCTATCTATCTATCTATCTATCTATCTATCTATCTATCTATCTATCTATTGCAGTCTCGCCAGTATCTATCTATCTATCTATCTATCTATCTATCTATCTATCTATCTATCTATCTATCTATCTATCTATCTATTTCAAACCCTTAATTATCTATCTATCTATCTATCTATCTATCTATCTATCTATCTATCTATCTATCTATCTCATTCTATCTATCTATAGTTCTTACTCTATGCATTCCTTGCTATATTTGTAAACATAAAATCTAGATATATACAACAAACTTTATTAATTCTTTCTTTCTTTCTTTTATTCATTATTTATTTCTTTTTTCTTTCGTTTATTCATTACTTCTTTCTAACATACTTTCTTTCATTAACTCTTATCTTTTCTGTCCTTTCTCTCTTTCTTTTTTTAGTTCTTTCTTCTTAATTCATTTTTGCTTACGGAATTTACTTCATCCTCTAATTAATTTGTTTTTCTCTAATTTATTTATTTATTTTTCTTTCTTTCTTTTTTTTTTTCGGTGTCTACTTCCTTTACTAATTCATTAATTTTTCTTTCTTTAATTTATTTATTCTTTCTTTGTTTCTTCCGCTTGTTCAATAATTCTTTTTTCTTTCTTTCTTCTAATAATTTATTCTGCTTTCTTTCTTTCTTTCTTTCTTTCTTTCTTTCTTTCTTCAATTTATTAATTCTTCTGTTCTTTTATTTTTCTTTCTTTCTTTCTTTCTTTCTTTCTTTCTTTCTTTCTTCAATTTATTAATTCTTCCGTTCTTTTATCTTTCTTTCTTTCTTTCTTTCTTTCTTTCTTCAATTTATTAATTATTCCGTTCTTTTATCTTTCTTTCTTTCTTTCTGAAACAGAAAAAATCATTGCCTGGTTAATAGTAAATAAGTTATATCCTATTGAAGAAAAGATGGCAAACTGGGCTGCTGGGCACGAGTGTAGCTGTGATTTGAGCCAAAATCATTCATCGAACTCACCCGATGTATTTTGTCGATTACCTTCTAACTCACCAGATGTCCTTTGTCGATCATCTCTTGCTCACCAGACGTCTTTTGTTAATCACCTCCAACTCATTAGTTGTTCGTTGTTAATCACCTCCACCTTACCAGGATTCTTTTGTCGATCACCTTTAACTCACCAGATGTCATGGCTCGGTTGATAATGTTCTTAGCACTTCCATAAAGAAGTTTGTGACAAGTTTATAACAAATAGGAGTGTGTTGGGCCATATCGTACAGTAGCGAAAAACTCACTTGTTGGATATGCCTCTGCTCTTTCCTGCATCGAATGTCATCCACTTGACTCCGGTTCTTTCTGCATCACCCTGTATATCTTGTTCTATCTTGTTCTTTTCCTTTCTCTCTGCCTTTGCAACTGTCAGGAATTTAAATGCAAGGTCAATACGCATCTCTTATCCACTTGACTCCAGTTCTTTCTACATCACCCTGTATATCTTGTTCTATCTTGTTCTTTTCCTTTCTCTCTGCCTTTGCAACTATCAGGAATTTAAATGCAATCTCAATACCCATCTCTTATCCACTTGACTCCAGTTCTTTCTACATCACCCTGTATATCTTGTTCTATCTTGTTCTTTTCCTTTCTCTCTGCCTTTGCAGCTGTCTTCACACCTGTGTCTCCATCCTTCTCTTGCCGTTTCTCTGAATTTAAATACAATGTCAATACAGATCTCTTATCCACTTGACTCCAGTTCTTTCTACATCACCCTGTATATCATGTTCTAACTTGTTCTTTTCCTTTCTCTCTGCCTTTGCAACTGTCAGGAATTTAAATGCAATCTCAATACCCATCTCTTATCCACTTGACTCCAGTTCTTTCTACATCACCCAGTATATCATGTTCTATCTTGTTCTTTTCCTTTCTCTCTGCCTTTGCAACTGTCAGGAATTTAAATGCAATCTCAATACCCATCTCTTATCCACTTGACTCCAGTTCTTTCTACATCACCCTGTATATCATGTTCTATCTTGTTCTTTTCCTTTCTCTCTGCCTTTGCAACTGTCAGGAATTTAAATGCAAGGTCAATACGCATCTCTTATCCACTTGACTCCAGTTCTTTCTACATCACCCTGTATATCTTGTTCTATCTTGTTCTTTTCCTTTCTCTCTGCCTTTGCAACTGTCAGAAATTTAAATGCAAGGTCAATACCCATCTCTTATCCACTTAACTCCAGTTCTTTCTACATCACCCTGTATATCTTGTTCTATCTTGTTCTTTTCCTTTCTCTCTGCCTTTGCAGCTGTCTTCACACCTGTGTCTCCATCCTTCTCTTGCCGTTTCTCTGAATTTAAATACAATGTCAATACAGATCTCTTATCCACTTGACTCCAGTTCTTTCTACATCACCCTGTATATCATGTTCTATCTTGTTCTTTTCCTTTCTCTCTGCCTTTGCAACTGTCAGGAATTTAAATGCAATCTCAATACCCATCTCTTATCCACTTGACTCCAGTTCTTTCTACATCACCCAGTATATCATGTTCTATCTTGTTCTTTTCCTTTCTCTCTGCCTTTGCAACTGTCAGGAATTTAAATGCAATCTCAATACCCATCTCTTATCCACTTGACTCCAGTTCTTTCTACATCACCCTGTATATCATGTTCTATCTTGTTCTTTTCCTTTCTCTCTGCCTTTGCAACTGTCAGGAATTTAAATGCAAGGTCAATACGCATCTCTTATCCACTTGACTCCAGTTCTTTCTATATCACCCTGTATATCTTGTTCTATCTTGTTCTTTTCCTTTCTCTCTGCCTTTGCAACTGTCAGAAATTTAAATGCAAGGTCAATACCCATCTCTTATCCACTTGACTCCAGTTCTTTCTACATCACCCTTTATATCTTGTTCTATCTTGTTCTTTTCCTTTCTCTCTGCCTTTGCAGCTGTCTTCACACCTGTGTCTCCATCCTTCTCTTGCCGTTTCTCTGAATTTAAATACAATGTCAATACCGATCTCTTATCCACTTGACTCCAGTTCTTTCTACATCACCCTGTATATCATGTTCTATCTTGTTCTTTTCCTTTCTCTCTGCCTTTGCAACTGTCAGGAATTTAAATGCAATCTCAATACGCATCTCTTATCCACTTGACTCCAGTTCTTTCTAAATCATCCTGTATATCTTGTTTTATCTTGTTCTTTTCCTTTCTCTCTGCCTTTGCAGCTGTCTTCACACCTGTGTCTCCATCCTTCTCTTGCCGTTTCTCTGAATTTAAATACAATGTCAATACCGATCTCTTATCCACTTGACTACAGTTCTTTCTACATCACCCTGTATATCATGTTCTATCTTGTTCTTTTCCTTTCTCTCTGCCTTTGCAACTGTCAGAAATTTAAATGCAAAGTCAATACCCATCTCTTATCCACTTGACTCCAGTTCTTTCTACATCACCCTGTATATCATGTTCTATCTTGTTCTTTTCCTTTCTCTCTGCCTTTGCAACTGTCAGGAATTTAAATGCAAGGTCAATACGCATCTCTTATCCACTTGACTCCAGTTCTTTCTACATCACCCTGTATATCTTGTTCTATCTTGTTCTTTTCCTTTCTCTCTGCCTTTGCAACTGTCAGGAATTTAAATGCAATCTCAATACCCATCTCTTATCCACTTGACTCCAGTTCTTTCTACATCACCCTGTATATCTTGTTCTATCTTGTTCTTTTCCTTTCTCTCTGCCTTTGCAGCTGTCTTCACACCTGTGTCTCCATCCTTCTCTTGCCGTTTCTCTGAATTTAAATACAATGTCAATACAGATCTCTTATCCACTTGATTCCAGTTCTTTCTACATCACCCTGTATATCATGTTCTATCTTGTTCTTTTCCTTTCTCTCTGCCTTTGCAACTGTCAGGAATTTAAATGCAATCTCAATACGCATCTCTTATCCACTTGACTCCAGTTCTTTCTACATCACCCAGTATATCATGTTCTATCTTGTTCTTTTCCTTTCTCTCTGCCTTTGCAACTGTCAGGAATTTAAATGCAATCTCAATACCCATCTCTTATCCACTTGACTCCAGTTCTTTCTACATCACCCTGTATATCTTGTTCTATCTTGTTCTTTTCCTTTCTCTCTGCCTTTGCAACTGTCAGAAATTTAAATGCAAGGTCAATACCCATCTCTTATCCACTTGACTCCAGTTCTTTCTACATCACCCTGTATATCTTGTTCTATCTTGTTCTTTTCCTTTCTCTCTGCCTTTGCAGCTGTCTTCACACCTGTGTCTCCATCCTTCTCTTGCCGTTTCTCTGAATTTAAATACAATGTCAATACAGATCTCTTATCCACTTGACTCCAGTTCTTTCTACATCACCCTGTATATCATGTTCTATCTTGTTCTTTTCCTTTCTCTCTGCCTTTGCAACTGTCAGGAATTTAAATGCAATCTCAATACCCATCTCTTATCCACTTGACTCCAGTTCTTTCTACATCACCCAGTATATCATGTTCTATCTTGTTCTTTTCCTTTCTCTCTGCCTTTGCAACTGTCAGGAATTTAAATGCAATCTCAATACCCATCTCTTATCCACTTGACTCCAGTTCTTTCTACATCACCCTGTATATCATGTTCTATCTTGTTCTTTTCCTTTCTCTCTGCCTTTGCAACTGTCAGGAATTTAAATGCAAGGTCAATACGCATCTCTTATCCACTTGACTCCAGTTCTTTCTACATCACCCTGTATATCTTGTTCTATCTTGTTCTTTTCCTTTCTCTCTGCCTTTGCAACTGTCAGAAATTTAAATGCAAGGTCAATACCCATCTCTTATCCACTTGACTCCAGTTCTTTCTACATCATCCTGTATATCTTGTTCTATCTTGTTCTTGTCCTTTCTCTCTGCCTTTGCAGCTGTCTTCACACCTGTGTCTCCATCCTTCTCTTGCCGTTTCTCTGAATTTAAATACAATGTCAATACCGATCTCTTATCCACTTGACTCCAGTTCTTTCTACATCACCCTGTATATCATGTTCTATCTTGTTCTTTTCCTTTCTCTCTGCCTTTGCAACTGTCAGGAATTTAAATGCAATCTCAATACCCATCTCTTATCCACTTGACTCTAGTTCTTTATACATCACCCTGTATATCATGTTCTATCTTGTTCTTTTCCTTTCTCTCTGCCTTTGCAAATGTCAGGAATTTAAATACAATGTCAATATCGATCTCTTATCCACTTGACTCCAGTTCTTTCTAAATCACCCTGTATATCTGGTTCTATCTTGTTCTTTTCCTTTCTCTCTGCCTTTGCAGCTGTCTTCACACCTGTGTCTCCATCCTTCTCTTGCCGTTTCTCTGAATTTAAATACAATGTCAATACCGATCTCTTATCCACTTGACTCCAGTTCTTTCTACATCACCCTGTATATCATGTTCTATCTTGTTCTTTTCCTTTCTCTCTGCCTTTGCAACTGTCAGGAATATAAATGCAATCACAATACGCATCTCTTATCCACTTGACTCCAGTTCTTTCTAAATCACCCTGTATATCTTGTTTTATCTTGTTCTTTTCCTTTCTCTCTGCCTTTGCAGCTGTCTTCACACCTGTGTCTCCATCCTTCTCTTGCCGTTTCTCTGAATTTAAATACAATGTCAATATCGATCTCTTATCCACTTGACTACAGTTCTTTCTACATCACCCTGTATATCGTGTTCTATCTTGTTCTTTTCCTTTCTCTCTGCCTTTGCAACTGTCAGGAATTTAAATGCAATCTCAATACGCATCTCTTATCCACTTGACTCCAGTTCTTTCTACATCACCCTGTATATCATGTTCTATCTTGTTCTTTTCCTTTCTCTCTGCCTTTGCAACTGTCAGAAATTTAAATGCAAAGTCAATACCCATATCTTATCCACTTGACTCCAGTTCTTTCTACACACCCTGTATATCATGTTCTATCTTGTTCTTTTCCTTTCTCTCTGCCTTTGCAACTGTCAGGAATTTAAATGCAAGGTCAATACGCATCTCTTATCCACTTGACTCCAGTTCTTTCTACATCACCCTGTATATCTTGTTCTATCTTGTTCTTTTCCTTTCTCTCTGCCTTTGCAACTGTCAGAAATTTAGATGCAAGGTCAATACCCATCTCTTATCCACTTGACTCCAGTTCTTTCTACATCACCCTGTATATCTTGTTCTATCTTGTTCTTTTCCTTTCTCTCTGCCTTTGCAGCTGTCTTCACACCTGTGTCTCCATCCTTCTCTTGCCGTTTCTCTGAATTTAAATACAATGTCAATACAGATCTCTTATCCACTTGACTCCAGTTCTTTCTACATCACCCTGTATATCATGTTCTATCTTGTTCTTTTCCTTTCTCTCTGCCTTTGCAACTGTCAGGAATTTAAATGCAATCTCAATACCCATCTCTTATCCACTTGACTCCAGTTCTTTCTACATCACCCAGTATATCATGTTCTATCTTGTTCTTTTCCTTTCTCTCTGCCTTTGCAACTGTCAGGAATTTAAATGCAATCTCAATACCCATCTCTTATCCACTTGACTCCAGTTCATTCTACATCACCCTGTATATCTTGTTCTATCTGGTTCTTTTCCTTTCTCTCTGCCTTTGCAACTGTCAGTAATTTAAATGCAATCTCAATACCCATCTCTTATCCACTTGACTCCAGTTCTTTCTACATCACCCTTTATATCATGTTCTATCTTGTTCTTTTCCTTTCTCTCTGCCTTTGCAACTGTCAGGAATTTAAATGCAAGGTCAATACGCATCTCTTATCCACTTGACTCCAGTTCTTTCTACATCACCCTGTATATCTTGTTCTATCTTGTTCTTTTCCTTTCTCTCTGCCTTTGCAACTGTCAGAAATTTAAATGCAAGGTCAATACCCATCTCTTATCCACTTGACTCCAGTTCTTTCTACATCACCCTTTATATCTTGTTCTATCTTGTTCTTTTCCTTTCTCTCTGCCTTTGCAGCTGTCTTCACACCTGTGTCTCCATCCTTCTCTTGCCGTTTCTCTGAATTTAAATACAATGTCAATACCGATCTCTTATCCACTTGACTCCAGTTCTTTCTACATCACCCTGTATATCATGTTCTATCTTGTTCTTTTCCTTTCTCTCTGCCTTTGCAACTGTCAGGAATTTAAATGCAATCTCAATACGCATCTCTTATCCACTTGACTCCAGTTCTTTCTAAATCATCCTGTATATCTTGTTTTATCTTGTTCTTTTCCTTTCTCTCTGCCTTTGCAGCTGTCTTCACACCTGTGTCTCCATCCTTCTCTTGCCGTTTCTCTGAATTTAAATACAATGTCAATACCGATCTCTTATCCACTTGACTCCAGTTCTTTCTACATCACCCTGTATATCATGTTCTATCTTGTTCTTTTCCTTTCTCTCTGCCTTTGCAACTGTCAGAAATTTAAATGCAAAGTCAATACCCATCTCTTATCCACTTGACTCCAGTTCTTTCTACATCATCCTGTATATCTTGTTCTATCTTGTTCTTTTCCTTTCTCTCTGCCTTTGCAGCTGTCTTCACACCTGTGTCTCCATCCTTCTCTTGCCGTTTCTCTGAATTTAAATACAATGTCAATACCGATCTCTTATCCACTTGACTCCAGTTCTTTCTACATCACCCTGTATATCATGTTCTATCTTGTTCTTTTCCTTTCTCTCTGCCTTTGCAACTGTCAGGAATTTAAATGCAATCTCAATACGCATCTCTTATCCACTTGACTCCAGTTCTTTCTACATCACCCTGTATATCTTGTTCTATCTTGTTCTTTTCCTTTCTCTCTGCCTTTGCAACTGTCAGGAATTTAAATGCAATGTCAATACCCATCTCTTATCCACTTGACTCCAGTTCTTTCTACATCACCCTGTATATCTTGTTCTATCTTGTTCTTTTCCTTTCTCTCTGCCTTTGCAGCTGTCTTCACACCTGTGTCTCCATCCTTCTCTTGCCGTTTCTCTGAATTTAAATACAATGTCAATACCGATCTCTTATCCACTTGAATCCAGTTCTTTCTACATCACCCTGTATATCATGTTCTATCTTGTTCTTTTCCTTTCTCTCTGCCTTTGCAACTGTCAGGAATTTAAATGCAATCTCAATACCCATCTCTTATCCACTTGACTCTAGTTCTTTATACATCACCCTGTATATTATGTTCTATCTTGTTCTTTTCCTTTCTCTCTGCCTTTGCAAATGTCAGGAATTTAAATACAATGTCAATATCGATCTCTTATCCACTTGACTCCAGTTCTTTCTAAATCACCCTGTATATCTTGTTCTATCTTGTTCTTTTCCTTTCTCTTTGCCTTTTCAGCTGTCTTCACACCTGTGTCTCCATCCTTCTCTTGCCGTTTCTCTGAATTTAAATACAATGTCAATACCGATCTCTTATCCACTTGACTCCAGTTCTTTCTACATCACCCTGTATATCATGTTCTATCTTGTTCTTTTCCTTTCTCTCTGCCTTTGCAACTGTCAGGAATATAAATGCAATCTCAATACGCATCTCTTATCCACTTGACTCCAGTTCTTTCTAAATCACCCTGTATATCTTGTTTTATCTTGTTCTTTTCCTTTCTCTCTGCCTTTGCAGCTGTCTTCACACCTGTGTCTCCATCCTTCTCTTGCCGTTTCTCTGAATTTAAATACAATGTCAATATCGATCTCTTATCTACTTGACTACAGTTCTTTCTACATCACCCTGTATATCTTGTTCTATCTTGTTCTTTTCCTTTCTCTCTGCCTTTGCAACTGTCAGGAATTTAAATGCAATCTCAATACGCATCTCTTATCCACTTGACTCCAGTTCTTTCTACATCACACTGTATATCATGTTCTATCTTGTTCTTTTCCTTTCTCTCTGCCTTTGCAACTGTCAGAAATTTAAATGCAAAGTCAATACCCATCTCTTATCCACTTGACTCCAGTTCTTTCTACATCACCCTGTATATCATGTTCTATCTTGTTCTTTTCCTTTCTCTCTGCCTTTGCAACTGTCAGGAATTTAAATGCAAGGTCAATACGCATCTCTTATCCACTTGACTCCAGTTCTTTCTACATCACCCTGTATATCTTGTTCTATCTTGTTCTTTTCCTTTCTCTCTGCCTTTGCAACTGTCAGAAATTTAAATGCAAGGTCAATACCCATCTCTTATCCACTTGACTCCAGTTCTTTCTACATCACCCTTTATATCTTGTTCTATCTTGTTCTTTTCCTTTCTCTCTGCCTTTGCAGCTGTCTTCACACCTGTGTCTCCATCCTTCTCTTGCCGTTTCTCTGAATTTAAATACAATGTCAATACCGATCTCTTATCCACTTGAATACAGTTCTTTCTACATCACCCTGTATATCATGTTCTATCTTGTTCTTTTCCTTTCTCTCTGCCTTTGCAACTGTCAGGAATTTAAATGCAATCTCAATACGCATCTCTTATCCACTTGACTCCAGTTCTTTCTAAATCATCCTGTATATCTTGTTTTATCTTGTTCTTTTCCTTTCTCTCTGCCTTTGCAGCTGTCTTCACACCTGTGTCTCCATCCTTCTCTTGCCGTTTCTTTGAATTTAAATACAATGTCAATACCGATCTCTTATCCACTTGACTACAGTTCTTTCTACATCACCCTGTATATCATGTTCTATCTTGTTCTTTTCCTTTCTCTCTGCCTTTGCAACTGTCAGAAATTTAAATGCAAAGTCAATACCCATCTCTTATCCACTTGACTCCAGTTCTTTCTACATCATCCTGTATATCTTGTTCTATCTTGTTCTTTTCCTTTCTCTCTGCCTTTGCAGCTGTCTTCACACCTGTGTCTCCATCCTTCTCTTGCCGTTTCTCTGAATTTAAATACAATGTCAATACCGATCTCTTATCCACTTGACTCCAGTTCTTTCTACATCACCCTGTATATCATGTTCTATCTTGTTCTTTTCCTTTCTCTCTGCCTTTGCAACTGTCAGGAATTTAAATGCAATCTCAATACGCATCTCTTATCCACTTGACTCCAGTTCTTTCTACATCACCCTGTATATCTTGTTCTATCTTGTTCTTTTCCTTTCTCTCTGCCTTTGCAACTGTCAGGAATTTAAATGCAATGTCAATACCCATCTCTTATCCACTTGACTCCAGTTCTTTCTACATCACCCTGTATATCTTGTTCTATCTTGTTCTTTTCCTTTCTCTCTGCCTTTGCAGCTGTCTTCACACCTGTGTCTCCATCCTTCTCTTGCCGTTTCTCTGAATTTAAATACAATGTCAATACCGATCTCTTATCCACTTGAATCCAGTTCTTTCTACATCACCCTGTATATCATGTTCTATCTTGTTCTTTTCCTTTCTCTCTGCCTTTGCAACTGTCAGGAATTTAAATGCAATCTCAATACCCATCTCTTATCCACTTGACTCTAGTTCTTTATACATCACCCTGTATATTATGTTCTATCTTGTTCTTTTCCTTTCTCTCTGCCTTTGCAAATGTCAGGAATTTAAATACAATGTCAATATCGATCTCTTATCCACTTGACTCCAGTTCTTTCTAAATCACCCTGTATATCTTGTTCTATCTTGTTCTTTTCCTTTCTCTCTGCCTTTGCAGCTGTCTTCACACCTGTGTCTCCATCCTTCTCTTGCCGTTTCTCTGAATTTAAATACAATGTCAATACCGATCTCTTATCCACTTGACTCCAGTTCTTTCTACATCACCCTGTATATCATGTTCTATCTTGTTCTTTTCCTTTCTCTCTGCCTTTGCAACTGTCAGGAATATAAATGCAATCTCAATACGCATCTCTTATCCACTTGACTCCAGTTCTTTCTAAATCACCCTGTATATCTTGTTTTATCTTGTTCTTTTCCTTTCTCTCTGCCTTTGCAGCTGTCTTCACACCTGTGTCTCCATCCTTCTCTTGCCGTTTCTCTGAATTTAAATACAATGTCAATATCGATCTCTTATCCACTTGACTACAGTTCTTTCTACATCACCCTGTATATCTTGTTCTATCTTGTTCTTTTCCTTTCTCTCTGCCTTTGCAACTGTCAGGAATTTAAATGCAATCTCAATACGCATCTCTTATCCACTTGACTCCAGTTCTTTCTACATCACACTGTATATCATGTTCTATCTTGTTCTTTTCCTTTCTCTCTGCCTTTGCAACTGTCAGAAATTTAAATGCAAAGTCAATACCCATCTCTTATCCACTTGACTCCAGTTCTTTCTACATCACCCTGTATATCATGTTCTATCTTGTTCTTTTCCTTTCTCTCTGCCTTTGCAACTGTCAGGAATTTAAATGCAAGGTCAATACGCATCTCTTATCCACTTGACTCCAGTTCTTTCTACATCACCCTGTATATCTTGTTCTATCTTGTTCTTTTCCTTTCTCTCTGCCTTTGCAACTGTCAGAAATTTAAATGCAAGGTCAATACCCATCTCTTATCCACTTGACTCCAGTTCTTTCTACATCATCCTGTATATCTTGTTCTATCTTGTTCTTTTCCTTTCTCTCTGCCTTTGCAGCTGTCTTCACACCTGTGTCTCCATCCTTCTCTTGCCGTTTCTCTGAATTTAAATACAATGTCAATACCGATCTCTTATCCACTTGAATACAGTTCTTTCTACATCACCCTGTATATCATGTTCTATCTTGTTCTTTTCCTTTCTCTCTGCCTTTGCAACTGTCAGGAATTTAAATGCAATCTCAATACCCATCTCTTATCCACTTGACTCTAGTTCTTTATACATCACCCTGTATATCATGTTCTATCTTGTTCTTTTCCTTTCTCTCTGCCTTTGCAAATGTCAGGAATTTAAATACAATGTCAATATCGATCTCTTATCCACTTGACTCCAGTTCTTTCTACATCACCCTGTATATCATGTTCTATCTTGTTCTTTTCTTTTCTCTCTGCCTTTGCAGCTGTCTTCACACCTGTGTCTCCATCCTTCTCTTGCCGTTTCTCTGAATTTAAATACAATGTCAATACCGATCTCTTATCCACTTGACTCCAGCTCTTTCTACATCACCCTTTATATCATGTTCTATCTTGTTCTTTTCCTTTCTCTCTGCCTTTGCAACTGTCAGGAATTTAAATGCAATCTCAATACCCATCTCTTATCCACTTGATTCCAGTTCTTTCTACATCACCCTTTATATCATGTTCTATCTTGTTCTTTTCCTTTCTCTCTGCCTTTGCAACTGTCAGGAATTTAAATGCAATCTCAATACGCATCTCTTATCCACTTGACTCCAGTTCTTTCTACATCACCCTGTATATCATGTTCTATCTTGTTCTTTTCCTTTCTCTCTGCCTTTGCAACTGTCAGGAATTTAAATGCAATGTCAATACGCATCTCTTATCCACTTGACTCCAGTTCTTTCTACATCAACCTGTATATCTTGTTCTATCTTGTTCTTTTCCTTTCTCTCTGCCTTTGCAGCTGTCTTCACACCTGTGTCTCCATCCTTCTCTTGCCGTTTCTCTGAATTTAAATACAATGTCAATACCGATCTCTTATCCTCTTGACTCCAGTTCTTTCTACATCACCCTGTATATAATGTTCTATCTTGTTCTTTTCCTTTCTCTCTGCCTTTGCAACTCTCAGGAATTTAAATGCAATCTCAATACCCATCTCTTATCCACTTGACTCCAGTTCTTTCTACATCACCCTGTATATCTTGTTCTATCTTGTTCTTTTCCTTTCTCTCTGCCTTTGCAACTGTCAGTAATTTAAATGCAATCTCAATACCCATCTCTTATCCACTTGACTCCAGTTCTTTCTACATCACCCTGTATATCATGTTCTATCTTGTTCTTTTCCTTTCTCTCTGCTCTTTGCAACTGTCAGGAATTTAAATACAATGTCAATATCGATCTCTTATCCACTTGACTCCAGTTCTTTCTACATCACCCTGTATATCTTGTTCTATCTTGTTCTTTTCCTTTCTTTCTTCCTTCGCAACTGTCTTCACACCTATGTTTCCATCCTTCTCTTGCCCTTTCCCTGACACCCACTGTAACCGATCCGTCTTTCTTTTCACTCTCCTCTCGTCTAAAGTTTTACTCTTATGTAGCCTCCTGCGTATCAGTGGCAGTATCGCCTTGCTTGGGGGTGAAACGATTAAAATAAAAAATAAAAAGTGTTTTGATCAAATATTGCTTAACTGTTCACACTGATATCAGATATCAGTGCTCAACTAATACAGTTTTGGGCATTTCTTTGAAAAGGCCTCTGCCTGGTTAATAGGAAATGGAACCTGTTAATCCATATCCTATAGAAGCTTAACTAGATGAAACTAAACTATTATATATGCGTTTTGTTCCTCCTGCATTTAATCTTATATTATTTGAAACTATTTTTGTTAGAGGCAGCTACACAGAAATGAAAGATGTTGTTGATCCAAAGTGTTACTGTTTTATGGTCGGCAGATCGGGTATTTGAAATCAAATCTGATAAGTGGTACCAAAATGAAAAAAAAAAGTAAAAAGAAAAACTAGAAAGAGCAGTCAAAGATTGCAAACCGCCGCCAAGGCAATACCGACATCATCTCAGGGATTACCAAGAAATCATTATTAAAACGAGAAAGCATAACTGTAATGAACTTGACTTTAGAGTAAAGGAAAGATTGTATGTAAGTCGATGAGACACAAAATAGAATAGCAGATAAAGATTGATAGAAAAAAAGTTCCTCTAGTTAAATATGCGTCGGCCATTTTTGGGCAGCTAAAGGGTTGTTTATTTCGGCTTTGCATGGTCTTTAAACTTCCTAGAGAAAGTTCTGTAAATTATTTTGGCTTTGAAGAATCCTCTCGATATAAACGGGTTGAGGTATTATTTATTTATTTATTAAACTTCTTAGCCATGTCGTGCTATTCAATAATTTATCTACTGATGATTGGTAGCTTCTCCTTGACTCTGGATCATTGTACCTTTCCTCAACCTGGCCATCGGACTCGTGCTCTGTAGTCCCTCTCACTTACTCTCTTTCCCTATCTCTCACCCTCTTCCTCTCTCTCTCTCTCTCTCCCCTCACCTCGTGGTCTGGCTACTTAGCAAGCAGTTCACCCGCCTACGGTATCTGAAAAAAGAGTTGAATTGTATTTTGGCATGATTGGTAAGTTAGCTAGATCACACTTTTTTTCTTATTTATTACTAATTTAAGTAAGGAAATGTATTTTGCTACTTATTTTTACTTTTTTTGTCTCTTCGCATATAGCAGAAGTTATATTTAAGAAAAAAAAAAGGATATTCAGCAGAATATCCTACTGCTACCAAAGAGCAGACTGGGACTCGTTCCGCGATTTCCTGTGTGACATCCCTTCGAACAATGTTTTTAGTCTTCCCGTTGAAGACTGTGCATCCGAGATCTCCTCTTGGATTAAGGCTGGCATCGATGCTTTCATCCCAGCCAGGAAATTTCAGTTTAAATCCCGCTCGTACCCCTAGATCTCGCCCACTTGCTCGGCCGCCATTGCCCACCGGAATCACTTCTTCCGGCTTTATCGAAGCCACGCGTCGGACCAAAACAGGCGCCTTTTCGCCTCAGCTCGTAATAAGTGTAAAAAGATGCTTAACGAAGCTTAGAATGCTTTGCTCGCAGATTCTCCACCAATTCGAAACTGGATTCGTCTAGAGTATCTACACCTGGCTTCCCACCTAGAACTGAGGCTCAACTGAATGACGTCCACATTACACCCTCGCTAGTCTCTAACATAATCTCAAAACTTGACCCTCACAAAGCGAGCGGAGGGGACGAAATCCCAATAACAGTCTTGAAGAAATCTGCCCCTGAACTCTCCTCTGTCCTCTCTAAGCTCTACAACTACTGCCTATCTGCTTCCAGCTTTCCTGCATGTTGGAAGTCTTCTCCAGTAGTTCTTATATTTAAGCGTACTGGAGAACCCTCGGATCCCGCTAATTACAGCCCTATCAGCCTCCTTCCGATATTTGACAAAGTGTTCGAAGCCATTATCAACGCTGAGGTGGTTCAGCATCTCATAGCCCACAGGCTGCTCTCGGACAAACAGTATTGTTTCCACTTCACCAGGTCTACTGCTGATATGCTAACAACCAACACTGAGTATATATTCCAGGCTCTCGACAAGAATGGCGAAGCTCGAACCGTTGCCTTGGATATTTCCAAAGCGTTCAACAGTGTCTGGCATGCTGGCCTTCTAAGCAAACTGCGGAACTATGGTATAACTGGACATTTGTTTGACCTAATCCACTCATTCCTCTCTAATTGCACATTGAAGTTAGTATTAAACGGACATGCCTCCAAAAACTACCATACGAACGCAGGTGTCCCTCAAAGCTCTTTCCTAGGTCATACGCTCTTTCTGATCTACATTAACGATCTTCACGATACTATAAGATCCCAAGTAGGCATGTACGCCGAGGACACCACAGTTTACTCTCGCCTCGATCAAAAATCTGGTGTGGGTGACAAAGCAAATCTCGCTGCCGAGCTTGAGAAGGACCTCCAATCCTTGGTGGATTGGGGTAAGAAATGGCTCGTAGATTTTAATGCTTTCAAAACGAAGCTGCTATCAATTAACCATCATAGACAATCGCACCTACCTCCCATTAACCTCCCTGAGATTAAAACACTACGCTTCCTTGGCCTCACACTCTTAGCGGACCTCAAGTATAATGACTATATCGAATTCATTGCTAAATCCGCTGCTATGAAAATCGGTTCTTTGTGCAGGACCCGGAAGTTTTTCCCGTCTGAGTCCATCCCATCCTGCACATATATAAATCTACCATCCGCCCGTGTATTGAATACTGCTGCCACATCAGGTCCGGTGCCCCTGCTATTCTCTTCGAGACAAAACACAACGGAGAATCTGTAAAGTGATCGATATCGACTTGGCAGCTGGGCTGCAGTCATTATTTCATCGGTGTGATGTGGCTTCCCTGTGCTTCTTCTATAAATACTTTCACGGCTTTTGCTCCGATGAACTTAGATCACTGGTGCTCCATAGAAAAAAATTTGCACAAGATATTAAAGTAGCAACTAGGTCCCACTCTTTTACAGCGAAACAGATAAAATGTTACCGCAATTTCTACTCTAACAGCTTCTTTTCTCGCACTTCCCGCCTGTGGAATTCCCTTCCATATAATTGCTTCCCCAACAGCTACAATCTCCAGGAATTTAAATCTAAGGTCAATAGACACCTTTTATCACACTAACTCGCATTCATTCCCTCAAACTATATTCCCATCTACCCAACACCCATCTTCGGTATCCTCATCCGTCTATCACCCTCCTCCCGACATTTTCTATAACTAACCACTCTTTGTAATCACTTTCCTCTATGTAACCCCCTGCGCAATAGTGGCAGTGGAATGCCTTGCTTGGATTGAAATGATTAGAAAGTCGAAAAAAATGACTTAAACTTGATATTTATTTTTCTATGTATTTTTCTGACAAACGACGTATAATCGAGAACGACTTAACTCGATACGACGTAACCCGAGGTATACCTGACGTAACCCGAGGTATTACCTGTACAAAGATTTTTAGTGTCTCAGTAAGTTGTCGGCGAGAAAGCAGAGTTAAATAAAGATTCGCTCGATCCTTGGAAGTTCCACATGCTACAATCTCCAGGAGTTTAAATGTTAGGTCAATAGACACCTCATAACACACTAACTCGCTTCCATTATCTTAAACACTCTTCCCATCTACCCAACCTTCATCCTCGGTATCCTTACCCGTCTATCACCCTCCTTCTGATATTTCCTATATCTAACCACTCTTTCTCATCACTTCCCCTATGTAACCCCCCTAACCACTCTTTCTCATTACTTTCCCCTATGCAACCCCCTAACCACTCTTTCTCATCACTTTCCCCTATGTAACCCCCTGCGAAATAGTGGCAATGGAATACCTTGCTTAAGGTGAAATGATTAAAAAAAAATATATCTTGTCTAATTTAATAACGATAATAACGAAAACATGTTATTTTACTGACACCACAACACTGATAACACAACTACACATATGATCTATTGAAAAACAACCCATAAATAAAAAAGTACCAAACTTTTCTTTTTCCTCCATATTTTGTTATTCATGAAGCTTAACTAAAGTGAAGCATGTTAAATCTATAAACTTTTCCTATATGCTTCTTCTTTTAACACACACACACAAACACACACACACACACACACACACACACACACACACACATACATACATATATATATATATATATATATAGTGTATCGAGGTAGCAAATAATTTTCTAAACATATACTGTTAAATATAGGAGACAATGAATGTCTATTATGTTTAATCATGAGCTGTTCTAAACGTCGTTTTTTGGCTTTAATTGCAATAAAAATGGTACTAATAATAAACCTATATATATTGGTTTTACTACAACCACGCTCTCAGTAGACTTACCTGTCACCTTTCTGATCAGAGTCCAATTAAGCAACATTTCTCAGAAAAACATAACCATGTAGGTAATATCAGACAGATTTTAGTCAACAATACAATGATCCTCACTCAAACACACAGTAAAAAGCCTCAGATATTGGAGGCCATCTAATCAAATCCAAACAACCCACACTTAATAAAATCACGTTTAAATCTGGTCATAACATTGCATTTTAATGTATGGTTCATTTGTCATTTTGCGAACTGCGTTTGTTATTTTTGATAACTATTGCCGTTGCTTAGCGGAGTTTTATGTCAACACAAGATAAAATTGTCGCTGATGGCAGATGTCAATGCGTTACCATCCTTATAACCTCTCTGAAGATGGCTCATGTGAGCCGAAAGCTTAAAACCAACTTAACAAAAAAATTATCCAAATGTTGGAAAATTTTTGTCTCTATTTTCAACTGAAATTAAAGCCAAAACACGACGTTTAGAACGGCTCGTGATTAAACATAATAGACATTCATTGTCTCTTATATTTAACAGTATATGTTTAGAAAATATATATATTAGTCATCCACATACAAGCCTGTTTCGCTGTATCACAGCTCATCAGTGTGGCTAGACACATCCACTTGCTTCTGGCCGGGATCGAAACTCGACCGATTCGTTGTAAGTCGGAGTCGCTACCCTCTAATTCATAAGCGCATGGAATCAGAGGAGGGAAATTTTAACGTGATGTATATAAGCAGTACATACACACGCCAGTCACCGAAAGAATTCAATTCATTTCTGAAGAGTCACGCATATATAGCAGAAGTGGAAATTGTTTTTAAAATTTTCTTCTCTAGAGAGCTCAATCGTAATGAGAGCATAATATATGAGTCATCCACGTACAATCCTGTTTCGCTGTATCACAGCTCATCAGTGTGGCTAGACATATCCACTTGCTTCTGGCCGGGATCGAGACTCGACCGATATATACATATATATATTTTAACGAAACTTGGTTATAACCAACCGGCAATTTGTAATGACATATTTTGAACATTATTTTTACCGATACTCGTATTTAAGTAGAGATTCTGTTTTAATTAAAGAGTATTTTTATATTTATATCTACCGGCCTGATTATTTACGATAAATTTTTATTACGAAAATGTGTGCTATCCAGCAGGATTCGAACCTGCGACCCCTATTACATAGGGGAAGCATACCATTTGATCTGGTACCGTCTTGACCACTCGACCATGAATAGCCTCTTGATCAGACGAGGTTTTTATCATGCTTATATAACACAATCCTCGATTTACCGTTAACACGCATATCTGCTATGAAATGTATCGTAATGTCAACAAATGTAAACATGTTACGGAAATTAACGAATTTTGACGAAACTTGGCTAGACTCCTACTTCCGGCAAGAAGTATACATATCCTGAGTGAAATTAGCATTTATTTATTTATCAACGATCTGAACGAATCAATTGTAAAAATTGCTGAAATAAATTCTGGATTTATAAACTTTTAATTGTGTGTTGAGTTTTCCTTTCAATATATTTGCTCTGGATAATATCCATTGAGCCCTCTATTTTTCTCTGATTTATATTTTATATTAACTCGATGAAATCTTTTGAATTATCCTCTCCATCTTCACGAGTTTTTATTCTCTTTTTCATATATATATATATATATATATATATATAGTAATCCGCAGACAGATCTGTTTCGCTGTATCACAGCTCGTCAGTACGATTAGACATCCGATTGCTTCTAGCCGACCGAATTGACATCAATCGGCGATTCTGCCACTGAGCTATGGGCGCTCGGTAGAAGAAGGCAGACTTTTAGCGTTTTATAGACAATGTAAACATGAGCCAGTAGCTGAGAGTGTTCTAATTCATTACTATATGAATGATATATTTATATATATATATATATGCATGTGTTTGTGTGTGTGTTTGTGTGTGTATGTTAATGTTTTCAGATATAATCTGTAGGGAGAAACCATATGACTAAAAGTAAGAGACAAGAGGAAACTTTATGTCGGCCAAAAAACGAAATTAATTTATGTGAAACAAAGTACCTATAAACCAAAACAAAACATTGTTGGTTCTTAGAAAATTATAAAACGGTCATAAATATTCATTAGGTCAACTAAAAGTATTAGATATTTAATTACGCCATTTTGCATTCTCGAAGTGAATTTTTTCAGGTAAAGTATATTGTTTGGATTTTCGTAGGATAAGATGAATTTAACTGTTCTCACTTAAATATTTTGTATGTTCGTCGTATATGTTCGCTTGGAAAAGTAGTGTTTCTATTAGCAAAGGTGAGATTGGCAAAACAACCGTGACTTAGATAAATATTTTAGTAATATTTGATATTGGTACACTCGGTGATTTTCTTTATTTATTTTCTCTTTTGATGAGTATGGCATTTTTTAGGTCGAAGTAGTGTCAAATTTATGTATGACTAGTGCGTTTGTTAAATTGCTATTTATGAGGTTCCTTTTGTGTTCATAGACGTTTGTTGTTCATAGATACCCGTTTTTTATGTAAGAAATATACTTTGAATATGACCATGTAAATGGTAATAAAAGAGATAGATAATTAGAACACAGTCAGTCATTTTAGTGCCATACGTGATACACGCTTTGGGCTATCAAGTCTCTTTCGAGACATGACTGACTGGGCAGAACATTATCCCGCCATTGGCTGCCATTGCTTTCTGCGGCAGACGGGTTTCCAGACAAGGCTATAGAACCCAGTCTGTTATTTGACTCATAGCTAGAGGGAGAAGAGATGTATTATATTATTACGTAGTAATTTGTAGGGGATCATTTTATTACTTCATAATAATAGAAAACCGATCTCCCACTTTATGACCAGTGGAAGCTTTAATCATGATTCCAACTATTATATTCAGTCAGTCAGTTAAGTGCCATAAGTGATACACGCTTTGGACGATCATGTCTCGAAAGAGACATGACTGACTGGGCAGAAGTTTATCCCGCAGTAGTTTGCTAATTCTTTGCCCGGTAGACTGGTTGCCAGCCAAGGCTATAGAACCCAATCTGTTCTGTTATTTATCCCGAAACTGGATGGAAGTGACGGATTAATAACTTTCCCAAGGGTATTTGTACTTAAGTGAATGCAAGGGATTCAACTGGAATTCGAAGTCGGCACCTCGATCTCTCGTTCCGAGTCGGTATCCTCTGCACCACAAAAAAACACAAGCTCATTTAAAAAATAAAGTAGAAAAAGCCCTAAAATTATTTTATTGAAGTGATTGATGAACTGATATGCGATATATTTGTGTTGAGTTTTATTATATTGTAACATTACAGTTACTATATCGATATAAATAAACCTGAAGATTTGTGTCAGTGTGTGCGCGCGTGTGTATCCGTGTGTGTCTATCCTTACTGATTTTTATTAATATACAATTCCAAATTTTTAATCCGATTTGTTTCAAAACTTACACTTAAACTTATTCTACGCAACAAAAAAGAAAAAAATCGGGTGACTCTTCAGTTAAATCTTTGTTTAAATTTCTTATTTTAAAATATTTTTTGTTGTTAATAATAAGTTCAACAAAGAAACTTTTACATGGAGAATAATTCTTTAAAAAAGAGTTATCTCCCGTATTTAATGACTGCAGATGTGGGTCGTATAAAAATGATGAAATTGTCCATTGGAATTGTGACTCTTCCCATCCCATGCAACACCGGGTACTTACTGTTACCCGGTTCAAACTCCATCCACGTCTATTGAACAGGTGAAGAGGCTTATCCTTTGTTTCCTGTTTAGGATGCGGTTTCCGGTTTTCTCTTTTCCAATCTTCTCACTTTTCTTTTTTTTCAATTGGAGTAGATAGACTAAACTATCGCTCTGTTCACACTCCACCCACATCTATTGAACAGATGAATAGGCTTATCCCTTGTTTCCTGTTTAGGATGCTGTTTCCGGTCTTCTCTTTTCCAATCTTCCCTTCTTTTTTTTTTCAATTGGAGTAGATAGACTAAACTATCGCTCTGTTCACACTCCACCCACGTCTATTGAACAGGTGAAGAGGCTTATCCCTTGTTTCTTGTTTAGGATGCGGTTTCCGGTTTTCTCTTTTCCAATCTTTTCACTTCTATGTAGCCCCCTGCACATCAGTGGCGTTACCGCCTTGCTCGGGGTGATATGATTAAAAATAAATATAATATATATAATATAAATAAATAAAATCCTCAAATGTTCATTCTGCTTCACCCTGCACTCCTCAAAAGAGTGAACGAGAAAAAGAGGAGTAAAAACTCTGTAAAAAAAAGAAAAAAAATGGAAGATAGATTGAAAGAGAGAGAGAAAGAGAGAGACAGAGACAGAGAAAGAAAGAGAGAGAGAGAGAGATTTCTTCCCTTGATATCTTGGATTTAAATTAAAATCTCGTCTAATTTAATAAAGATAATATTAACAACAAAAGATCGTGTAGCGAACTGAAATTCAAAAATAATCGTTTTGATCAAAGATAAGCTCATTTTGATTTAACGTACACCATTTAGAAAATAAAAGCTTTCCCGGTGGTGATGGTGATGTGCGGTGTGATGGTGTTCTGGTAAGTCGCTTGTGAAGGAGGGAGAGAGAATTGTTAGGGTCTTTACAATTAAGATAAAACAATTTTGTCTTTCTTAGATCTTGAATCGCTTCAGCATAAACGGGTAACATTGATAGAATTAACCTCTTGCTGGTCGTTCATTACGAATTAATAAAAAATAAAAGCTATTTTCTTTACCTTGTTTCATATTTCGAAATTAACTTCAAAGTTCCTTTGCTTTGGCGCATTGATTAGCAAGTATATCTTACAGAGAAATTCTACCGTAGTGTGTTCTGTTCTTTCTTGGCGAGCACAAATAGTGGTATTAAGCTACACAGAGAAAATTTAACATATCCGTTTGTATTGCTTTATTGTTTCGTTTTTCACTGGTTACCAACCCTTAGAACGTTATTTAAAGCCAGAACATATTTTTAGATTGTAAGAATTTCTTTTTGAGATAATAATGATCATTGATAGATATTTTACTAATTAACCCATTGCTGGGGGAAAAGTGAACGCTTGCCTTATTTTGTGAATAAGGTGATATGGATATTGTATGTTTTTGAATGTGTTTTTATGTAGGTTTCTTCTTTAGATAAATAATCGTTATTGTTTTTATGTCACATGATAGCTAGAAAAGGACGAGTATAATTGGTTTCACTTTAAACGTGAGGTTTAGTGTAGATTCTTGGCGAGTACAAATAGTGGTATTAAGCTACACAGAGGTAATTTAGCATATCCGTTTGTATTGCTTTATTGTTTCGTTTTTCACTGGTTACCAACCCTTAAAACGTTATTTAAAGCCGGAACATATTTTTAGATTGTAAGAATTTCCTTTTGAGATAATTAAGATCATTGATAGATATTTTACTAATTAACCCATTGCTGGAGGGAAAGTGAATGCATACCTTATATTGTGAATAAGGTGATATGGATATTGTATGTTTCTGAATGTGTTTTTATGTAGGTTTCTTCTTTAGATAAATAATCGTTATTGTTTTTATGTAACATGATATCTAGAAAAGGACGAGTATAATTGGTTTCATTTTAACCTGATGTTTAGTGTAGATTCAAAGCTGTAGATTTTGTTGACAAGATCTCTGATATTAGCATTTTGTGGATATATTAGTAAGGAGTTGTCTACGTATCTAAAATAGGAAGAGTTTTGAGGAAGATTTCTGTCTAGAAACTCTAAAAACAGACATGCGATGATGCCGCCGAAAGGTGGTCCCATCGGTATACCAAATTTTTGTCTGTAGAAATGATCATCAAAAGGAAAGAAACATTGTTTGGTGATTATTTTTATGATTTTATGTGTAGGGAGAGGTAATTTTGGTTTTGTTTTTTCAAGTGTATTTTTAGTAAATTTATGCACTCCTGTATAGGGAGATATCCAGATTGGAAGGGGCACGGAATGGGACGATTAGGCGCGGCCGTTTGGGCGCCGTCTTTTGGCCCCGGCCTTTTGGGCGCCGTTTGATAGTTGGGCCCGGCCGTTCGGTCGCTAAATGATTTGACGCTAGCCAGACGTTTTTTAATGAATTTAAAACCATTCACTAACGGGAGCTGGGTAATGCGTATTATGTGGGGCGCTGACTATTCCTGATATGATAGTAAGGCGGGTATTTTATCCCATTTTTTTCTTTTCTAGTACTAGTAGGATTCCGTTCTAGTGAAGGGTAGTAGTATACCGTAGTAGGTTAACGGAATTTGGCCTTGTGGGAAGATAGCCCACTATAATTCATAAAATGATTATAAATCAAGAAAGGCAATTTGAGTATAAAATAACATTTATATATACACATTTCAATTAATGTTTTACAATTAAAGCAATACTTGAAATAAAAGTCCAACGGAGGTTAAAGTGTTCCTGGAAAATAATATAATGCCGTAAGAGATAAAAGGCTTAAGAATGTGGAAGCGGAGGTATATGATTGTATGTTCATTTTGAAGTTGCCACTTCTAAGGTCAATAAGTCAGTAAGTTGGTTTGTGCGGAATGTCTTTGAATAGGTCACTGCTGAGGTCAATAAGTACTTTTGAGACAGGGAGAAAGATAGAGGTCAGCATAGTAGCCGCTCGACTTAAGTCAAAGGGATATTAATTACACTCTTCTCCACTCGTTTTCCCGTCTGTCTGTCGGTTTTTTGTCTCGGCTTTTTGTATCTGCTTTTTGGATCAGACGCTCGTTTTGAATTTCACGCTTGGATTTGATTCCAGGCTTCCCATTGGCTGGTAAATAAAATTCGCGTAAGCTCGCGAAATGGAAATTTGATATTTGGTTAATTTTTATTTTTCAACAGGAACATCTGCGCAAACTCGGATGCGCGACGAGGAGTTTTGTTCATTCGCTTTCTGGTCGGCATAGAACCAACATCCCATCTCGCTTTTGCTCGGTCGGTATCACCACAATAGTCTCATTGATATGTCTGGTGTTAGGTGCTTTTGGTACACTGAATAATGTGGGCGTTTTTGAATGCATGGTCATCAGCACAAGGAGCAGCCCGAAATGTCAAATACAGGTCGGGGATACTAGAATCAAGCAGGTACAAAATTTTAAATATCTGGGAAGTGTTATAACAGACGGCGGAAAGTGCAACACAGGGATCCGAAGGCGAATTGGCATGGCAAAGGAAGCATTCCAGAATTGGGGAGTAGCAGTGTCACAACTGGGAACGTCACGGCCGTCAACGAGAATGAGCGTCACAATTAGACGGCCAGCCCCGGGCATAAGGCGTCACAATATAAAGCTCAATGAATTTATTTTGATAAATAAATTTGAATAGATAAATTTGAACCCGACTCTCTGATTTCTCGTTCCATGGATAATACTGCACCTCCACTCACATCCACTCGCATTACGCACATGATAGACTTAACTACTGCCCGGTTCACACTCCACCCACGTCTTTTGAACAGGTGAAGAGGCTCATCCCTTGTTTCCTGTTTAGGATATGTTTCCCGGCTTTCTCATTTCCAATCATTTTACTCTTAAGTAGCCCCATTCGCATCAGTGGCGTCACCGCCTTGCTTGAGGTGATATGATTAAAAAAAAAAAAGACACGTATTTACAGTAGAGAGCATAAAGGTCAGAACGATCTTAAGAAAACGATTAAATGTGAAATAAGTTTTTTTATTGTAAAGCTTCATAGAACATTTTATCAAGGAAAAATAAGAAAATAACGGTAATTTACATAATTCCAAAATATAGAACTCAATAGACTTATTTTGATAAAGTTATAAGAATAATTATATAACATTCGAAAAAAATAGATGATCAAAAACATAAGAACGATTAAATAAATCCATAAAATTTAATAATTATTTTGTATTATTAAAAATTTTTTAGGATAAGAATATAAAATCGGGTATTTTACTAAATTAAACTGGCTCTTGTATTGTAAATATAGCGAAAAAAACTGATAGTCAAGTTACGAGGAGTAATTGACACAAGTCGTCATGGAGAGGCAGGTTCGCAGAAAGCCAAATAACAGCTTCGACAGACCAGAAACAAAGCATAAATGCAGCTTCTGCAACAAAAAATGTCACTCCCGCATCGGTTTCTACAGTCACAGACGCCCATAATCCAACCAAGCAGACAACTGCGATGCTACCCCTGGTCAACATTGACCGACGGAGGCCTAACACTAGTAATACTTTCAGTTAAATATGAATATTTATGAGAGTTTTTTTTTCGTAGCCACTTATTTTTGTTTTGTTTATAGGTATTGTATTTAAATTAAAATTAATTTCAACTCTTTGTTCTGATAATGTCCGTCACAGGTCGAAACATCGTTTTACTCTTATCTTCTTTATTAATACTGCTCTTTTACCTCTGATTATGACCGAGTTTACTTTTATATATATATATATATATATATATATATATATATATATATATATATATATATATATATATAAGATGTTTTTAACCATGTATATATATTGTTCATTTGTAAACGAGTTATTATGCGACCTAGTTTTTTAACATGTCGCCTGAAGATAAATGTGGACTGGCCAAATTTTATTATGACCAAAAACTAAGTAATTAAACAATCAATGCATATATATATATATATATATATATATATATATATATATATATATATATATAGACACATCGTCTTGGTTTTTTTTTTCTTTCTTACGGGTACTTGACTTTTTGTTCATGTACTTCGTTTGTTTCTTTTTTTACTTCCCCTTTTTTCTCTCCGAATTTGTCCTCGGTGGGTTGATCAAGACGATTTAAATTAGTACTAGTTTTGGCAAAGTTACTTCTATTACTATTGGTATTGTAATTACTATGGTTAATATTATATTATATTATATTATATATATATATATATATATATATATATATATATAGATTATTAAATGTTGTATATTTTGTGTCTAACGTACAGCTTTTTTCCTGCTGAAAAATACGTATTACACATGAAATTGTAGAATATCTAAAAGTTTTTCTAAATTATATTACTTTGTTCAATTAAATAAATAAATTTAACATTGAATTCTTTTCAGTTCGTCTCTTTCGGAAAATATATATATATATATATATATATATATATATATTCCATTTGTAAACGAGTTATGACGCGACGTAGGTTTATACCATGAATCGTGTCTTTAGGCGATTTTCTGAAGACATTTTGCAATGCTTACATATGACATTTATTTCATTACGTTTATTTAATAGATTTTTATTCTTAAGAAATGGAATAAAATATAGTTTTTCGTATAGACACAAAGGACGTGGGACGTTTAAAGACTTACATATTCTAGCTTCTTTTAAAATTTTTTGTCTTTAAATGTGGGTGTTTTGTTTTTTCTTTAGATAACAATAATACGTAGGTTTCTACCCAGAGTTTTGTCTTTAGATGATTTGTTGAAGACACGACTCATGGTAGAAACCTAGGTCGTGTAATAACTCGTTTACAAATGGAATATATATATATATATATATATATATGAACAACGGAGAGAGGAAAGAACGAAATGTGAACGCTTATGATAGAATGAAATAAGTGAAAGTTACTAATATATATCGTTAAATATATGCATAAGAGAAAATAGACTGATAGATAGATAGATAGATAGATAGATACATAGATAGATCGATCGATCGATCGATCCAGGTAAAGAGAACCAGCAGTTTTACAATTCCGAGATCTCTGGAATTTACTTTTTTTAAAAACGTGCTCAATACGATATTGTAGAGTATAATGTAACCATGATTAATTTTTTTTTTAATTAAAAATACATTGCGACACGGCGTTTGTTATTTATTTATAGATATGGAAAGATATAAACATTTATGTGTTTGTTCAATTTAACTAATCAGATAGAGATTTCACTCCATCTGTTATTAAACATGTACCCTCATCAATCTAAACTCACTTATAAATGAAACTTTTTCTGTGTGCGTGTGTATCAGTGTGTGTGTATCCGTTACTTATAGACTCCGAAACGGCTGAACCGATTTTCTTGAAAATTTACACAGTTGTACTATAAACGGCTGCGAGTGTTCTTAGCTAGGTTTTTGTCGAGGTACCCCCGATAAATATCGATAATCGATAATCGAAAAAATAGGGTTATAGAAGGATTGGTCCGATTTTAATCAAATTTGATACACTCATAGACAAAGACATAAGAAACGGTATTCAGAAGTTTCAAGTTTGCAATTCTTACAATAGTGCAGAAAATCGATCATATATATATATATATATATATATATATATATAAGGCAAGATGTTTGTGTGTGTGTGTTTATCTGCCTGTATATCTGTATTTTTTTCTGCCCATTTATTTTAGGTTTTGCTTCGGGTTTGGCTCTAAGTAAGTATAATTATAGTTCTTAGTCTCAGCCATGGTACTATTTACTCAGGAGACTTATTTAGCCTTCAAAATTCAGTTTACGACAAAAAAAAAAACTTATTTGATATCGATACCAGGAAATCAAAATTTGACTTACATCCATTCATTTTTATTTCAGTCTACGGTTTCGCTTTAACTGGAAACAACTATTGCTTTTTAGTCTTTCGTGCCAATGTCCAAAGAGTCTGAACTCCAGTACCATGGATTAGTTTTAAAGCTTTCATTGCACCCGACCAACACCGGGGTAAGGTGCTAGTAGAATATAGAATTCGAAGAAATTCAGCAAATGAAGACATGTTTAATAAGCATAGTAATTTTTATAATACTACCTTAAAATAGTGAATGTAAAATCCCAGATATTAAATATGTAAAGAGAAAATCAACTCTCCGATGAAAATATAGGAATAGAAACATTATTTGGTATACACACCCTTTCAACCAAATGGTTACTAGTAAATTGTGAAAGAAAATCCTCGCTTTGATTATGAAACACTTTCCAAAGAAACAATTAAGTACGATTTTCAATAAAAATACTCTTCATTAAGTTATATTTGCATGAATAATCGAGAAATGTGCGTTGA